>BSBM01001329.1:9042500-9090000 GCA_027924585.1 Larix kaempferi
TATTCATATCGCGAAATGCATTACCATAGATAAATAGGAAAACACGAGAATTCTTCTCAATAACTCAGTCACATCATATTAATTCCGCAAAAACCCAGATACAAAATATTCAGTCTTCAGCTCATACTCGGCAAAAGATAGATCTAACCAATATCTCCGGATCTAAGACACATGATCAAAGATGATTCAACACTTACAACTCTATGTCTATTTATAGGCTTCCGCCTTTACATTGCTTGTCCACTTTCTAACTACTTCCTAACAGACACTTCAAGCAAATGACCCAAAATCTATCTATCGTGGTCCAAATGACCCAAAAAACCGCATACTGTGATTCAATAGACCCAAAATTACATAAATTATCATCATTTGCACTTGACTTCCCGCCTTCTGCGGTATCTTTGGCCTAGCGCAACCTCCACGATGCTGACTTGTCCAAACCTCCTGCCAACATGCCCCCAACACAATCTTGTGGCTTGCCCTCGAGCCACGTCATGCGGACAAGGTATATGCAGTGGTATTGACTTTGAAGTCCTTGTATTGTTGGTCAACTTTTGTGACCTACTCCTTTACTACCATATCCAGCGCCTGACTATTGATCACATCCTGGGGAGATGGATGCTCAGTCAACTTTGCCGCAACTTGTTGGTGACCTTCCTGTACATCCTGGAGTGACACACTGGCTTTAGTCACAAACTGACCGTCAATATCCTAGAACTTCTCCAGCTGGGCAGTGCGCTTCTTCTGACACTCATTGGCCTTGGTGACGCGCTGCTGCAACTCTCTTAAGTCTGTGGATTTGGCAACCTACTCCATCGACGGCATCGTGCACATCGTCGTTTTTAGTGTCGCCAACTGCCCCTCTGCCTCCTGCCTGAGGTTGGTCAACTATTCAATCTGCTCATCCTAAACAATGCATCCTCAAAAATGTACGGTGTCTGATGTAAGTTTTGTTGCTATCGTTTCCAACTCCGCTATGTCTGTTTCTTCCTCCTCAATGGCACATTTGTGTTCATCCACCTGTGCTTGGGGTTTATAGCATTCACTAGGGCTGTTAACTCCTTATTTTCGTGCTGCAGCTGGGCAATGACAGCCCCAAACTGCTGCGCACATTGAATCACATCCAATGCTGCGGTGGGATCCAGCACATGGTGACAAGCCTCAGCAATGGCCACCTCCACCCACACATTTTGATCCCACAAAGTGGCCTTCTCCACAATGAGGTGAACCTGTTCCTGCTTTAATTCTTCGATCACTCGAGCCTTCTCAGCTTGTTCTTTCTTGATGTCCTCTTCCAACTTGTCCATAGCCTATCGTGCTGTAGAATCCCTCCCTATTAACTCTTCAACCGCTTCCTTAGTAGCTACCTCGCTCTCTTGCAAGTGCAGGCACTTACTGCTAATCTCATGCATCCTGTCCGCCATTTCCCAGCTGGAAACCACCTGCATAGTTGTCAACTCCTTCGCTGGCATGGCATTGATGTTGAAAGATAATTTCTCTAACGGCTGCAGCAAGAATTTCAAAGCCTCATTATCAGTCATAATCGTAGTTGGGGGAATATCAAAATTCCTGAGCCGCGGCTCAGTGCCGATTGCGCCAACTGGCTGCACTGGTGCTCCCTCTTTGCCTTCTTCAAAACAATGTCGCACAAGGAATCCAGCCGAGCAGTGATCCCATGGAAACCTTCATACGCCTTTACCGTCATTGCTCTAGCCACCCCAGTGGTTGCATTATTGATCGCTAGTAGTATTCAGCCTAGCTGCACCTCCGACGATAAGGGGATCTCAGTGATTGTCCCTGTTGACACTCAATAAATTTTGTGCTGAAATTTCTTCCAACAGCATTGGCGATCCAAAAAATAGAACAAATTTCATGACGGGGGATCTCAAACTTGGTCGAGAAAAGCGCATTTGTCCTCGAGTGTGGGTATCGAAGTTACAAAAGGAAATATGTTTGAGAAAAGAAGGGAAGCAAAATCTTCATAAAGAGAAAAAATGGTTATACTATCTCTATAGGTTTGTGAACTCAACCTTGGAGAGACCTAGAAGATTTGCTTAAGATTTTAATCTTTATGAAAAGAACATTGATTTTTAAAATATGGCCCAACCAAAAGCTTTATGAAGAAAAGGCCTTTAATTTTCAATAATTTTCCTAAGAATGGAGAAGAGCATTTGATTAACTTTTGGCCAAAGTTAAAACTTTATAAGAATGAGGTTTTAATTTTATAATCTAGATTAAAGTTGAGATTTTATGAAGGTGACTTTGGTGAATATGCCAAAAAATTTAATTAAAAAAGGAGCAAAAAGAATATTAAACGCCCAACACCGAGGGCTCACCACAGGACCAAGCACCAAGCCGAGAAGACCACATGTATCCTCCATCACTCTAGTGCCGAGGCTTAAAGCCTCCTATTCCTTTGTTGCTTGGAATAAATTGAAGGCATTGGGGTATGTAAAGAGTGAAGAGAAATGATCTGCAGTGCATGTGGGATAAAGACTCCAGAGTCAAAAATGAAAATCGCAGAGTCTTCCAATTGAGGAAGTTATTGTCGCGGGTGGATGCCTCGACTTGTAGAGTTTTCTGGAAGGCATGATTTCTTTCTATTTCAATTTGAAGTAGCTCAGGTTTTGATAAATGTTGCATCAAGAACCTCTGAACATACCAGAAATTTGTGATTGAGCATGGTGCCATGACTATAGAAAGAATATTGTTGCTTTTGTTTCTAATAATGGTTTTTTGAAACACGTTGAAGAAATTGACGTGGTCTTGATGGCGATAATGAGGAAAATTCTCATAGGGTTGAAGAGTCTGAGTTTTCAAGATACAAATATACGAATTTCTTTTCAAAAAAAATTGTTGGAGATGTTTTCCTCCATTGATATTAAAATAAACAACATATTGGCTATGACGTCGGCGGTTATAAGATCAGATCAAGGCATCGTTCACATAAATCTAGATGCAAGTTTAAGATGTTTTCTAAAAACAAAATGCCTTCAGCTGCTGAGTATAGGCTAAGTATGGTTAGCCACGGATCTTCTACCACCTGCAATACAGTCTGACATACTTGAGTTTGCCACCATGAGTTCAATCCAGGGGGTCGTTGACTTACAATGAATGCGCCATCCTCCATTTGGCTATGTACTTTTACATTTAAGGTGAAACATATCAAGTTGGGAGCTGCTAAATTTTACATTCAAATGTTTGTGACAGAAGTTGATACGGCAGGTGGAGACATGGCAAGGGTGACAAGTCTGTCGAGATGTATTGTATGGGATGTTTGCAAAAGTAAGAGAGGAAGATCGACGACTCTCTATTTATCCCGCATTGTTTACATGCACGCAAGATAACGACGGTTGGTGGATGCGGTAAAAACCAATATCTAACGTGTCTATTTTTTATACGTCCGCATATGTAAAACATTGTATTGAAAACCACTAAAAGGCTATGCGGAACTGCCTTACGTGGCACTCAAAAGCATCCTCTATTTATTGATAAAACTCATTATTTTATTTTGTCTCGAAGAAGCGACCAGAGAAATAAAAAAAGAAAAAAAAAACATAAGAAGCTGAAACACTGGCTGTAGAAGATGATGGGAGGTTAGTTTTGAATGTTTTGGAATGCTTTTCTCTTCTCAGATCGTAAAAATTTTCCATACAGAGGAGCTATTTGTGTCTCGAGTGCAATGGAGTTTTCCTTCGGAGCCGATATTAGGGTTAGCACTAATATCCGAACCCTCATTTGCTGCGAAAATTTTTTCTGAGCAAGCTTTTCAGGCATATTCATGATTGGTATGATGGAAACGATTGTTGCAAAATACTAAAACTGCTCGACAGGTGGCCTATCCACAATATTTCGCATGTGAGAAACGTGGTGAAGAAAACCATTTCGAAGGATTGCAAAACCACTTTCGGCTGGACAATTTGTTAAGCAGTTTGCAAAGATACACAAGTACTATGTTGTTGGAGTTGCTGAAAAATAGGCTGGAGTTCTGATAATACATTAAATTACAAGAAAAAACCGAACTTGAATGTTGCCCTAAATATACAAGGATTCATTATTTCTGATTATTTAGAGAAGTATTCTCAGTTTGTGGAGAAAGGTAAGAAGCTACATAACAAAAGGAAACATAGTTTATATTAAGGATATTGCCGAGGGTTCGGAGAACAGCTCGGTAGGTCAAGGATGAGGTGGAAAAACACCTAGCAATCGAAAGATAGACAGAATTGAAGAATTTTCAAAGCTTTTTCAACAGCTGGAGATTTTTTACCGTTCCGATTTTCATAACAAGAGTTTTTCTTGTTTACTGTTTTTGTAAAACTTTCTTAAAGATGAGTTTGATAAGTATTATTATGTATTGTGAAATTTTCGATGTAAAAGTGAAATCAAAACACTTGTTAGGTCAGTTATAAAGTAGTTAGGGTTTGCTCGGGGAACATTTTTTTTTGTATAAATTATACATTTTACAATGTAAAAGGGGTTAAGATTTTCAGTAAGAGGAGACTCATTTTGGGTGTTTTGAATGGCTTTCAGAAATTAATAAAGATCTCAGAACTGAGCAGATTTTTTATCAAAGATTCATATGTTGTTTAAAAATTGCAGTCTGTACCCTTTCCCTTTCTTTACATGTGCAAGTTTACTTTCTTCGTTATGCCTTTCATTATGTCATTTTCTTCTATGCTTAGATGAACGTTCATATAAATTGAGATTGATGTTTCTATGCCTCGATTTATCCGCATCTGAGCATCCATTTATTTCTCTAAAGTTGACAATGGATTCATCCTAGTCTGATGCCCGTTGTTAGTAGACTGTCTTTATTTCTTTCCTTGTCACCTACAAGATCTTATTGACTGTAATAAGACAACTATCTTTCCTTTGTATGAAAATATTTGTTTGATTGCTGGTCCATATTTTTCTATTTTCTCGACTCCATTGCCTAATGGTATCCTATTCATGTTGATCTAGCCACCTCATTTAAAGCCTACAAAGTTTTTGTTATTATAATATTACAAATTGGCCCTTGAGTTTCATTGTCAAACTGCTGTCATAGTGACATTGGATGGAAAATTTGTTGAGAGAGCCCTCTCTGGATGAAGGAGGTTAACTTTCAGTCTAAAGATTGGTTTGAAATAAGTTACCTTAGGTGTTATTCTTTTACAACCAGGATAAAATCTAAGTGCTAACATTTTGGTGCCGTTGCTGGGGAATGAGGGTTTCATTTTCCCTGGGTATAAACGACAAAGTTTTCAGTTTTGATTGTTGATGGTGAACGACGATCAAACATCATCAAGGTTGTACATTTTTCACTTGGTGACTCCATCTTCAAGAATCCAAATTTCAGTGACTCCATTGGCGACATAATCCAGAATCAAGCTTTTAAAGAGAACCGACAGATTCCACTGTGAAATGAGCTCATTGTGAAGACATGGAAAGGCATGATGAAAAGACAAGGTACTCAAGTTTCAGTTTTCTCCAAGACATCTTATCCTTTTTTCTAAATTTTTTCTTGTCTTTTCCTAAGCTTGGCAGAAGAATTTCTCATTGTTTACTATATTCGAAAAAATACCATAGATTTACTCATGTATACCCTTCCTTAGAAACTGAAAATGTGTCATCATTCTGTACATATGATTTTGATCAAGATCTTTTACTTGAACCGCATGACAGTAAGGATCAGCCTTATGAACCTCATGATACTAAAGATGATAATACATCCTCTCTACATAGTTCAGTTTCTTCCAATATCCAAAACCGATATAAGCCACTTCACCTACCTCATGTTCTCCATGATTATCCTCCTAAATACCATAAATACCTTCGTAAATTTGATGGAGAAATCGAAGGCCTTACTGCTGAGAAACATCTTCAAGGCTTTGAAAATTTTCTGGATCTGTTTGAAGTGGATCAAGATGATGTTTGTATGAGGATTTTTGCTCAATCTTTCCAGGGAGATGTGAAAAATGGTTTCGCCATTTACAGCCAGAGTCTATAGACACATGGTAGGGGTTTTCTGATGTCTTCTTGAAGTTTTGGGGTAAGAGGAGGTCATGGGACCTAGTCCTTTCAGAATTTTACTCTATGAGAATGCAGGAAAGGGAAGCCTTATCCAGTTTCAACAGGAGGTTTGCCAGTGCCTATTATGATATGCCGAAAGAAATTCAGCCCCTAGAGAATGCTGCCAAGTTACATTATGTATCTATTTTTCATTTTGATTTCTCTTTTCTTCTCTTAGAAAGAAATCCCTCCAGTCTACAACATATGTTCATTGATGCTTTAGAAGTTGAAGATAATCTTAGAATGTCCAGGAAATTATTGAGCAAAGAAAATGATGAGAGGATTGAAGAAGAATGTGGGTTCGAAGAGAAGTATAGACAAGGAGAAATGGCTTGGCATTCCAGTCATTCCCGTGACAAACAAAGAGATGATCAGCCGGGTGATGTGCCAGAAGAAGGTAACTCTGACTTGTTTTATGTCAATTACAATCAGCCTGCTGAAATTTCTATTAGTGAGGGTTTTAAAGAAAATTTCAGTCCACCTAAATTTGATGAATATGAAGAAGATTGCTTGGGTATGGCACCGGCTGAAAACTTTATAAGTCCCAAGGCATTTAGTGAAGAAAATTTGATCAATATCCATGATCAAACCTCTAAAAATCAACATGCTGAAAGTGACTATCTACCCCTCTGTTATGCTTCATTCGAACTGATAAAACAAAAAATTAAGACTTCTAATCAAAAATAGAAATCTATGATGGAAAGCTCCATAAACTTTTTTGAAAGTGAAATTAAAGAAGAAGAACAAGTATGCAATCGATCCCAAGAAGCATAGGTTTTCCATTGAGAAGAGAAGTGCCAAACAGAAAACCAGGTCTCTATTTCGCATTCATAAATTTTGTATCAAGAAGAATCTGTTGCACTTGATGTTATTGAAAAATTTAATGATGGTTCTGCTATTTTTTATGAAGAAGGGCAAGTTTTAAATTCTGAATTTTCGAATGAAATCGGTGATGGCCTTTGTATCTTTTCTCCCGAGCTGGATAAGAATTTTCTTCAGTCTTGTCAGTGGTTTTTTGATTCAGAAGAAGGTCAGATAAGCTTCTCTCCATGTGACACTATTTCAGAAGTTGTGGGTCTAGAAGGCTTTGTCTTATTTGATTCACTTAAAAAACAATACATCAGTACTTCACTTGGAATACAAGAAACAGAACAGGCCTCAGATGATGCTGCTGGTTTTTCCTTAAACAAGAAAGGTGGGTGCCTCCATAGTATTTCCAAAATTTCTCCTCTATCTGAAGATGAAATAGATCAAATCCCGAAAGGTCATATTACAACTCCAGTAATGTCGGATCTGCATTGTTCACACAGTCCAGGGTATGTAAGTGAAACTTCTTCCATTTTTAAACATGCAAATCTAAATCTAAACACTGACAATCATAACGATCCTTTGAAAGAACCTATTTATGATGATGATTCTCCGCCAAGGGATCAGCTGTTAGACACCATTTATTTCCATCAAGAAGATAGGGTTGACATGATTAATGATCTTGAAGGATGTTTGTTGTTTGAAGATGTTTTGGATAATGATGTGGATAAGTATAAAGATGGGATAGATGACATACCAAAAAGGGAACCAGAGATGCTCATGCTTAAGGAGGATGCAGTCAACACTCAGGTATTAGAATATCATGCCCCCCTATGCACTCTCATCAATCCACAGTTGAATAGTCTTGTAGGTCAACTGGAAAGCGATATTTGCATTCTTGTTGAATCTCAAGACGTTATAATATTTCAAACTGTTGAAGATCCTTATGCTAATTTACTACAGTCTAAGGGGAAAATGAATTTTCTTATATTTGTGAGACATGAACTCATTATCAAAGCATGTTTGGAGTGGTTTTCTTTCTGTTTTCTTTACTCACTCAAAAGGAATGCAAGCCATAATCGAGCAAATGGTCAGTTGTTAGATTGGCTTCATTAGCACTTTTGTGTCATTTGATTCAGCAGTCGCGTTTCAGCAGAGTAGATAGGTAGGAGGAATAAGTTTGCCCGGAAAACATTTTTTCAGTATGTACAGCATTGTTTCCAGTTCAGTTTCAACATGTGAGTTTTCAGTTTTCTAAAGTTAGAAGATTTTCAGCTACAGTTTTTGGATGAAGGATTAGTTACAGGTTGTAGGTTGCAATTTTCAGGATTGGGAGCCGCCCAATGGTTAGGCACATGGTCTACGATGTTCTTTGCTGCCTCGCTGGGAGGACAACATCCCCAGTAGGAGACAGTTGTTGACACTAAATAAATTTTGTGCTGAAATTTCTTCCAACAGCATTGGCGATGCAAAAAATAGAACAAATTTCATGACGGGGGATCTCAAACTTGGTTGAGAAAAGCGCATTTGTCCTCGAGTGTGGGTATTGAAGTTACAAAAGGAAATATGTTTGAGAAAAGAAGGGAAGCAAAATCTTCATAAAGAGAAAAAATGGTTTTACTATCTCTATAGGTTTGTGAACTCAACCTTGGAGAGACCTAGAAGATTTGCTTAAGATTTTAATCTTTATGAAAAGAACATTGATTTTTAAAATATGGCCCAACCAAAAGCTTTATGAAGAAAAGGACTTTAATTTTCAATAATTTGCCCAAGAATGGAGAAGAGCATTTGATTAACTTTTGGCCAAAGTTAAAACTTTATGAGAATGAGGTTTTAATTTTATAATCTAGATTAAAGTCGAGATTTTATGAAGGTGACTTTGGTGAATATGCCAAAAAATTTAATTAAAAAAGGAGCAAAAAGAATATTAAATGCCCAACACCGAGGGCTCACCACAGGACCAAGCGCCAAGCCGAGAAGACCACATGTATCCTCCATCACTCTAGCGCCGAGGCTTAAAGCCTCCTATTCCTTTGTTGCTTGGCATAAATTGAAGGCATTGGGGTATGTAAAGAGTGAAGACAAATGATCTGCTGTGCATGTGGGATAAAGATTCCAGAGTCAAAAATGAAAATCGCAGAGTCTTCCAATTGAGGAAGTTATTGTCGCAGGTGGATGCCTCGACTTGTAGAGTTTTCTGGAATGCATGATTTCTTTCTATTTCAATTTGAAGTAGCTCGAGTTTTGATAAATATTGCATCAAGAACCTCTGAACATACCAGAAATTTGTGATTGAGCATGGTGCCATGACTATAGAAAGAAGATTGTTGCTTTTCTTTCTAATAACGGTTTTTTGAAACACGTTGAAGAAATTGATGAGGTCTTGATGGCGATAATGAGGAAAATTCTCATAGGGTTGAAGAGTCTGAGTTTTCAAGATACAAATATACGAATTTCTTTTCAGAAAAAATTGTTGGAGATGTTTTCCTCCATTGATATTAAAATAAACAACATATTGGGTATGACGTCGGCGGTTATAAGATCAGATCAAGGCAGCATTCACATAAATCCAGATGCAAGTTTAAGATGTTTTCTAAAAACAAAACGCCTTCAGCTGCTGAGTATCGGCTAAGTATGGTTAGCCACGGATCTTTTACCACCTGCAATACAGTCTGACATACTTGAGTTTGCCACCATGAGTTCACTCCAGGGGGTCGTTGAATTACAACGAATGCGCCATCCTCCATTCGGCTATGTACTTTTACATTTAAGGTGAAACATATCAAGTTGGGAGCTGCTAAATTTTACATTCGAATGTTTGTGACAAAACTTGATACGGCAGGTGGAGACATGGCAAGGGTGACAAGTCTGTCGAGATGTATCGTATGGGATGTTTGCAAAAGTAAGAGAGGAAGATCGACGGCTCTCTATTTATCCCGCATTGTTTACATGCATGCAAGATAATGACGGTTGGTGGATGCGGTAAAAACCACCATCTAACGTATCTATTTTTGATACGTCTGCATATGTAAAACATTGTATTGAAAACCACTAAAAGTCTATGCGGAACTGCCTTACGTGGCACTCAAAAGCATCCTCTATTTATTAATAAAACTCATTATTTTATTTTGTCTCGAAGAAGCGACCGGAGAAATAAAAAAAGAAAAAAAAACATAAGAAGCTGAAACACTGGCTGTAGAAGATGATGGGAGGTTAGTTTTGAATGTTTTGGAATGCTTTTTCTCTTCTCAGATCGTAAAAATTTTCCATACAGAGGATCTATTTATGTCTCGGGTGCAATGGAGTTTTCCTTGGGAGCTGATATTAGGGTTAGCACTAATATCCGAACCCTCATTTGCTGCGAAAAAATTTTCTGAGCAAGCTTTTCAGGCATATTCACGATTGGTATGATGGAAACGATTGTTGCAAAAGACTGAAACTGCTTGACAGGTGGCCTATCCACAACATTTCGCATGTGAGAAAGGTGGTGAAGAAAACCATTTCGAAGTATTGCAAAACCACTTTCGGCTGGACAATTTGTTAAGCAGTTTGCAAAGATACACAAGTACTATGTTGTTGGAGTTGTTGAAAAATAGGTTGGAGTTCTGATAATACATTAAATTACAAGAAAAAACTGAACTTGAATGTTGCCCTAAATATACAAGGATTCATTATTTCTGATTATTTAGAGAAGTATTCTCAGTTTGTGGAGAAAGGTAAGAAGCTACATAACAAAAGGAAACATAGTTTATATTGAGGATATTGCCGAGGGTTCAGAGAACAGCTCAGCAGGTCAAGGATGAGGTGGAAAAACACCTAGCAATCGAAAGATAGACAGAATTGAAGAATTTTCGAAGCTTTTTGAACAGCTGGAGATTTTTTACCGTTCCGATTTTCATAACAAGAGTTTTTCTTGTATACTGTTTTTGTAAAAATTTCTTAAAGATGAGTTTGATAAGTATTATTATGTATTGTGAAATTTTCGATGTAAAAGTGAAATCAAAACACTTGTTAGGTCAGTTATAAAGTAGTTAGGGTTTGCTAGGGGAACATTTTTTTTTTGTATAAATTATACATTTTACAATGTAAAAGGGGTTAACATTTTCAGTAAGAGGAGACCCATTTCGGCTGTTTTGAAGGGCTTTCAGAAATTAATAAAGATCTCATAACTGAGCAGATTTTTTATCAAAGATTCATGTGTTGTTTAAAAATTGCAGTCTGTACCCTTTCCCTTTATTTACATGTGCAAGTTTACTTTCTTCGTTATGCCTTTCATTATGTCATTTTATTCTATGCTTAGATGAACATTCATATAAATTGAGATTGATGTTTCTATGCCTCGATTTATCCGCATCTGAGGATCCATTTGTTTCTGTAAAATTGACAATGGATTCATCCTAGTCTGATGCCCGTTGTTAGTAGACTGTCTTTATTTCTTTCCTTGTCACCTACAAGATCTTATTGACTGTAATAAGACAACTATCTTGCCTTTGTATGAAAATATTTGTTTGATTGATGGTCCATATTTTTCTATTTTCTCGACTCCATTGCCCAATGGTATCCTATTCATGTTGATCTAACCACCTCATTTAAAGCCTACAAAGTTTTTGTTATTATAATATTACAAATTGGCCCTTGAGTTTCATTGTCAAACTGTTGTCGTAGTGACATTGGATGGCAGATTTGTTGAGAGAGCCCTCTCTGGCTGAAGGAGGCCAACTTTCAATCTAAAGATTTTTTTGAAATAAGTTACCTTAGGTGTTATTCTTTTACAACCGAGATAAAATCTAAGTGCTAACAGTCCCGTGGTCATAATGTCCTTTCGTCTTGCCCTCTTCAACCTCGTGCTCATCATCCGTAGGGGTCTGTGATAACTTTTGGTCCGACACAGGATGTTGCTGGTCCATTACCGATGCATCTGATGGTATCCCCGTGGATTCTTCCCCCTATGCAATTGGTTCTTGCCAGTCGACCGGCCAATCAGCAATGAGTAAGTCTAAGTCTTCGTCGGATAACTTGTAGGGGTTCTGCAACCGCTTTCACATGGATACTGTGCGGTCCAATCACAAACCAAGCGATCCCTTTGTACTTCTCAATCGCTTCCTGAGTTAGCTGTGGGACTCACGCGGCAGCCACCTACAACGCTTACTAGTAGAGCCAGAACTACATGGCACATTCCTTGAGGCGCTCCGGTTCCTGCACCTACCACACATTTTGGCAGCGTGCCCCCTTTTGAGCTTGCACCACGTCCACCTCCATTCCTTGATAGTCATCGGGCTCCATCCAGGTGACAAGTGCGACTAAGATCAACAACCAGCTGTATGTGAATGGATGCTGCCCCGCTTGGTCCACCAACGCGTCCTCCATTAGTTGGTTGAGAAGAAACAGGTACCAATTTACTTGCATGCCTTCCACACAGAGTTCCCCGCATGCCACAACCCCTGATTTGCCTTGGTTGGGATGATTGTTCCGAACGATTTTGGTAGCCAAGATCCACGCCCCAAGCTTAATTGCGGGCTCGTTGATGGTGTATAGGTGGTAGGCCCGTCCGTCTTTCTGCATTTTATATTGTTTCTACAACCTGGCCGCAAGCTTTTTGTCATTGTTCTTCCCCTGAAAATATTGCAATGGGTCAACCCCAGCCTTGGGTAGCCTTGTGATTTCAGAAATCAATTCCACCATGACAGTGACCTTCCTGTCCAACCATAGAATGCTGCCATGAAAATAGGCTAGCAACTGTTTCACGTAGGAATTTGCGTCCGTCAACTGCCCAAAGTGTGGCAGGTTGATCAACCCCAACAACCTAGACTTCTCCAAACCGTGCACCCAGTCATGTGGAATGCATGGAGTCGATCCAATATGCCTCGGTGCTCATGGATTAAAGGGATCCATCATAACATCTTCCAGTGCCAGCAAATTATGATCATCATACCACAGCTGCACCAGCGCAGGCACAATGTCGGTGGTGCAACTCATACCTAGTGGAATTGCTGACATTTTGATTTGGTATAGTTGGTTATTCATGGGATTCCTCGGTTGCATCCTAGGTCGACATGGAGGGCGATAGCCCAGGATATCTGCAGCAAAGACACCTGCTCGGACTGTAGACTCTACAACACTGTTGGAGGGGCCTAGGTCGGCTTGTTGACTAGGCTCTCCGCCTGACCACTCTGCAGCATATGTCAACTAGTTGCGTCGACTAGTATGGGTCAGGTCGGTTGGATAAACTGACAGACGGTTATGTAACTATATTTGCACATATATATATCTAGGATGGTGAGCCGATAGAAAGTAGAGATTGATTCTATCATATTGTTCTGCTATTGCTGGTTAATACAAAGACTATTCTCTCTATCTGTCTCGTCTCTTGTATCTGTGTCATTGTGTATGATTTCTTATATTGTGTAATGTATCTATGATAACTATGTGAACCGTGGGATTACAACATCTGGTTCCATTGCCGGTTGATACATGAAAAATTACTAGCAACATGACCCATGATTTCAGAACAGGAGATTAGAGACTGGTGGGAGAAGAAAATCATGAATTACCTGCAGAATTATGCGCGACGTAACAAGCTAATGATTAACCAAGCAAGAGATCGATTCTTCTCTGAGACCCATGAGCGATTTGTAGAATCCGTGCCGATCGCCTTGAAGAAACTTCTGGATGAACAGACCAGTCGATGAAGCAGAGCGTAGTATCGAAGCTAATCAAGGGAGGTCGTACAAATCTATCAGAATGGTGCGAAAAGATTGCAGAAGATTTCTGTGAAGAGCAGGTGATTGAAAATCGAGTATCAGTAGATGAAATAAGAAGAAACTTTTCACTGAATTAGCTGATCAATTTGTATGTTCTTTGCCGACATTATTGTTTAAATTTTTGATTGACAAAGGTGTCGCACATATTGTCGAAACAAGACCATTGCTGACCCCGCCGATTCCAAACTCTAACTGGGAGGAGAAAGAATGTAAGTGGGAAACATTTGTAAAGGAGTGCGAATGGGAATTTTTCTTGAACAAGTGATGGTCTACACTTCCCCAATAGTCTAGAAACCGTCGGGCTGTCATTGGGGGCGTGATGAAGCATGCTCTGATGTACCTAGTTTGATGGAACTTGACATATGACAAACGACATGACCAGCAGTGGAAAAAAATACGACAAAGACAGACTTTTAAGTCACAAAAGCACCCCAGATATTCAGAAAATTGAAAGAGAAAAAAGGAGGCAGCAACGTGAAGAGCTGCAGGAGCAGGAAATTGCACTCCAGAGGATGCAAGGATCAAATATTGCGAGAGATACAGAAGGGAATCTGCTAGAATCAAGTTGAGTCCACGATGATCAGGATTTCGAAGAAGAACTGTCGCCGATGGATGAAGACTTGTGGATAGAGCGTGGTAGAGCTCTCCAAGTTCAAATACCATAAACGGTAGCACCTCCATCTCCATTTTGTTTAATAGAAAGCGTTTGGGTGGAAGAAATTGTTGAAGAAAACCTTGGTCTCCATGCTAGTCAATCGGGACTTTGGAGTCGTCAAAGCATAAAAGGCGATGATATCAATAGACTATTGATTCATCGGCCAGAAGAAGGGAATTAGATATCTTTTCAACCCAAATTTTCAAATAGAAGTTTTCATCTAGTGTACACAAAGCATGAAGAATCGCCCCCCCCTACCAATACCAAATTTTAGTGATTCGACAAGCACATCGGAAAGTCCGAGATTTAGCGAAATCCCATTTGAGCAAAACTTTAACTGGATTTCGATAGAAGTAATTGATAAAGGAAGATCTAGCGACATTGAAGGAGATACAGTCATTGATTCTGAAGACAGAGAATCAAGTCCAGAAAGACAGCTAATTCATACTAACAAAGCACCAAGTATTGATTGTGGAAATAACCCACCCACACCTCCATCAGATTCTCAGAATAATACAATAGCAGACATGGCGCACACCACACCACACCTTCCGTTCTATGAAGGAGATGAAGACCCAAGAAGACACTGGTTTGTATGCGAAGCAATCTAGACAAGCAATCAAATTACCAACAAAGACAAACAAATTGCTCAATTTGTTGGCTCACTAAGAAAGAGAGCACTAACTTGGTACATGGGGTACATCGAAAAAACACTAACTGTAACAAAAGCACAAATCAAACAAATCTTTTTGGCCTTCTTTATGATTGAAGATGCGACATACCTGGTGGTAGAATGACTGAAGACAACAATCCAAAATCCGACAAAAACTGTCAAGGAGTACGACAAAAGGTTTAAAGACCACCTGAGAAAATTAGACTATGAAATCGAAGAAAAACTATTAATCAAATGGTTTATTGCTAGTCTGATCAATAAAATCAGAATACATGTCCATTAACAAAATGTTAATACATATGCAGATGCGCTAAAAGTAGCACTAAAAATCGAAATGGATGATGAATACCCTTTAATATCCATGGAAAGACATGTCGACGAACAACTTGAAAGTATGGAGCAGGCTATCAAAAATATGACGTTAAAAGGACCAGAGCTATGGTGTACAACTTGTCGAACCTCAGGACATACCAAAGATTCTTGTCGAAATGATGATCGGTGACAAGATGTAAAACTCATCCAATCCAGATGTTTCTACGATTTATGCAAAGAATATGATTCACATACCACAAATGATTGTCCATACAATCTGAAAAATAAGAAGGCAAGACGGTGTCAAATTTGTGAAGTAAATACACATTCAATCAAAGAATGTCATCTGAACCTGAAAAATCGGCAAAATTATCATGCATTGTACCAAGCAAATTATGTTGAGCAGAACCAAGACAAAAATATAGCAAACGACAAATTTGGGAGAAATGATGGAAGAAATAACCAATACAATCAAAACAGGAATGACAGATACCCAAGGTATAACGACCGACAGAATGATTGGCGATACAATGGATACATTAGATGTGGTGGATATCAGAGTTGCGGTCATGGCAGTGGAGGTCGAGGCTTTCGATATGGTGAACCTGGTGCATGTTTTACATGCTTCAGTGAGAATCATCGACATGCAGAATGCCCTTATAAGGAAAGAACTGATCTCAAATTTTGTACAAAGTTTGGGGTAGGCGATCACTATTTAGAGGATTGCCCTACCATGATCGAGAAAATAAATAATAAGAAAAATGTTCATGTTTTATCTTGTGTTCAAAAAAATGATATGCTGCGAACAAAAAACTTGCAAATTGTAACAAGGAAAGGCACTCATATTGGTCAATATAAACCTCAGATAACTAGAATTGTCAATAAAGAGGATTATCCAAATCCTATAAAACAAAAATCTGTGTACAACGATGCATCTGACATATTTCATGATTTAGCAAGACATGAAGAAACTCTTAATGAATTGCTCAAATTAATTTCACATGAAGAAGATGTAGGAAAAATGATTGATTTGTTGCATAAATTAAAACACGTCGAGCAAAGACAAACTAAAAACATTTGCCGACTAAAACAATAAGAGAAAAATGACGCTGACCCATCAGTCGATCTTGACATAAATGGATATCATGTACGACAAGTTGTACTTGATTTTGGATCCCAAGTGAATATCATGACTTGTGATACTTGGAACCAACTCGGTCGACCTCAACTACAGGATTCAGGCATCTACTTAAAACTCGCAGATCAAGGATTAATTGAGCCGATTGGAGTATGGAAGGAGTCGAAACTTCCATTAAAGGTATCATGACATCAGTAGATTTTGAAATCATTGTACCAAAAGATGATGCAAGCTCTTTCCCTACTTTGGTCGGTCGACCGTGGGGACAGAAGATGAAGGCTTCAATTTCTTTGGACAAAAGCCACATCAAGTTGAAAGGTATTGGCCAGAAGGTTATCGTGCCAATATTCCCATCACAAGGAGAACCTTGGTCAGAACCTACAGAAGTCGATAACAATATCCGACAACTTTACCGAATAGATAATAACGAATATCGCATTGAGCCAAATAACCAAGGAGAAATTCATCTCGAAGATCCTATCTCGCTCGGATATAATTCCGATGCAGAGCTATATGACTAGAAAATAGAAAACTATGATCTACATGCAAAAGAATGTTGGAATGTGGAAGCCATCATAAGGAAACAAATAAAGAAGTGTCTCTCAGCATCTTACACACCGAAGGTTTTCGAACGAAAAATACGAGCATATCCAACACTTGCTCCAGTTAAAAATGTATAATATGGTAGCTCTACATTAAGATATAAAGAACGTGATCCACTTGATGTGCATGTCGAACAGGTATCAAAACATGTCGGAGAGAAAGGCTGTCTACAAAGTTTGGTAGAGACATTTACTGGTCAAGCTATGAGATGGTGGGACACTCATCAGTCGAAACTTCAAAGTTGGAATACTGCATCTACATCTTTCATAAAAAGGTTTGGAGGAAGAAACTTGACAAATTATGCCAACATTTTTTTGTTCACACAAGGACAAAACCCTGAAGCTCACATTGATTATTGCGAAAAAGAATGGAGAAAATTAGGCTATAAAGATGAAAGAAAATGGCCTCACCTCTTTCCCAGAACACTCGACGATCTACCTAACAAGTGGTACAAGATGGAAGAAGTAAGAGGAGAAACTTTCCTTTGGAAAGATCTAAAAGAAATTTTTATTAAGGATTTCCAGTTTTCTCCGGGGGATGAGAGATTGGTCGAAGCAAGCAAAAGCATCAAAGAATTCTTACAGCCAACAGAAACTTCAACACTCAGAAGCAAATAAGAGAATGTGCACCCACCTAACACTTGCTACAATATAAAGAAGAAAGAAAAGCAGCACTTGACAAGACTGAGCCTAGAAATAAAGATGTCGGTAGGGAAAAGTTTTCAATGGAGAAAGGATCATCCCAGTGTGTCGAAGCCCGTAAGAACAATCTTAAGTACAGAGATCGTAGAAAAAGATGAACCTGAAAGACTATCAGAAAAAGACTTCCCACCAACTTTAACACAAATCAAGGAAGGCGAAAGACAGATAAGTAACAGCCGTGCACCAGAATGGATGGACGCAAAGATTAAAATAAAGGAAGTAGATATTTCAAAGGACGATCGACCAAAAATGGAAAAAATAGGCGATTATTAGAATGAGGAACAAACCGCAGAAATCTCCAGTATTCTCGAAGAATTCCAAAACGTTTTTTCTCGAGACTATAAAGATTTGAAAGGGCTTGTAAAGGAAATGGGCAAGATGAAAATCGACATTAAACTTGATGCCAGACCTGTGAAGAAAAGACCCTACAAACTTGCTCACAAATATAAGGATATTGTCAAAAAGGAGATCGATAACATGCTTGCCGCAGGAATCATATATCCTATTGACCAATCGGAATGGGCAAGCCCAATGGTCATTCAGCCAAAGAAAGAAGATCCGACTCAACTGAGATTCTGTGTCGACTTTCGAGAGCTGAATAAGGTAACTCTAACAGATCCTTTCCCTACACCCTTTGCAGATGAAATCATCAATGAAGTTGTAGGACACGAGTGCTATTCTTTCACAGATGGATTATTGGGGTACAACCAAGTACCTATAGCAAAAGTAGAAAAAAAAAAGACAACATTCGTATGTGAATTCGGGTCATTTGTGTATAAATTTATGCCTTTTGGGTTGAAGAATGCACCTGTGGTCTTCTCAAGAATTGTCGTCAAAGCATTCCAAGAATACATTTACAAAACCATGGCTGTATACTTTGATGACTGGACAATTTATACAGTGCTGAAAGATCACTGCAAATGGCTCAAACTAATGCTAGAAAGATGTCGACATATACAACTATCCCTGACATTAAAAAGTGCATCTTCGCAACGCCTATCGGCATATTACTTGGTCATGTCATGTGTAAAGAAGGTATTAAGGTTGACTATGTGAAGATAAAAATCATTCTCGACCTAAAGCCTCCAGTAAATTCGAAACAAGTACGAATCCTGTTAGGACATACCAGATATTACAGAAAATTTATTAGACACTATTCCGATATGACTTATCCTCTGAAAGAATTGCTAAAAGAAGATCGAGATTATAAATGGACGGAGGAATGTGACATTTCATTCAACACACTGAAAAGAAAAATGGTCGAAGCACCAATTCTTCGATTTCCAGATTGGTCAAAGAAATTTCATGTACATATTGATGCATCCAGAATAGCAGTAGGAGCCATCCTAACACAACCTGGAGATGATAACATGGACTATCCTAATGCATTCAGCAGTCAAAAATTGAATAAAGCTTAAAGAAATTATTCTACGACTGAAAGAGAAGCATTAGGTATGGTATTTTCCCTTCAGAAATACTGCCATTATTTATTGGCTAATACCTTTGTATTTTATACAGATCACCAAGCTTTAAAATACTTAGTCAATAAGCCATTGCATCACGGAAGATTATGTCATTGGTTATTACTGTTCCAAGAATTTGAATTCGAAGTAATCATCCGACCTGGAAAACTTAATGTCGGACCAGACCACCTGTCGAGAATCAACATAGGAGAAGAATCGATAGGAATTGAAGATGACTTACTGAACGCACACTTGTTTCGCATTTAAGCAGTACCTTCAGAACTTATGGAAATTGCACAATTTTTGGAAAATGGGCAAGCTCATGAGGGAATGAATGAGAAAAAGAGGAAGATATTAGCAATGAAAGTATCCCCCTACACCTTGATCAATGGTTTCCTCTATAAACTTGGCTTGGATGATATATTACGGCGATGTGCACTTGAGCATGAATGACAAGATATAATTACAGAAGCCCATGCTGGACCAGCAGGAGGACACTATCATGCGGATATAACAGCCAAAAAAATCCTGTAGGCAGGACTCTAGTGGGAAACGATTCATAAAGACTGTCAAGAGTTTGTATCTCAGTGTGATAAATGTCAGCGCATGGGCTGACCACTACCAAGAACAGAAATGCCATTATGTCCAATTAACCCTAGCTGAACATTTGAAATATGGGCTATTGATTTTATTGGAACATTTCCAGTAGTAGGAAGACGAACAGGTGCTAGGTATATTATTACTACTATCGAATACGTTACCAAGTTGGGAGAAGCAGAACCAGTCGAAACATGTTCAAGTGAAGTTGCTGCTAAATTCATTTATGAAAACATCATAACACGCTTCAGATGTCCCATAACATTGATAAGTGACCAAGGCACACACTTTGTATGTAAAATCATTAAAGCATTAACTAAGGAGTTTGCAGTCGATCATAGAATTAGCATAGCTTATCACCCTCAGTCGAACGGTGCAGTAGAATTGTTCAATAAAACACTTACAAAAGGACTGACAAAAATCTGCAATACAGAGAAAGATGACTGGGACGATAAAATACCTGCTGTCCTCTGGGCATATAGAATAGCATATCAGAAAACAACAGGACAGACACCATTCTCACTTGTCTATGGTCAAGAGGTTGTCGTCCCGTTACATTTTCGATGACAAGCACTGACCTTTGCAACAACTCTTCATATCGTCGTCGAAGATACTCAACACGAACGGCTACTACAGCTGTCGAAGCTGGATGAAAGTCGACAGTTGGCATTAGAACATCAGAGAGTGCAAAAACAACAACAGAAAGCATGGCATGATAGAAATATCCAACAAAAGAATCTATTAGTTGGAGATTTAGCACTCCTATATAATAAAAGAGTAAAAGGGAAACCAAAAAAGTTGCATAGAGAATGGATGGGACCCTATATCATCGAAAAGTTAAATCCTAATGGCTCAGTCTGACTAAAAACATTACACGGAGATATTTTCAAGAAAGTCATAAACAACACCCAACTAAAAAGGTATAAATCATGAACATGAAAAGAAAAAAAAACGATTAGAAATAACCGAATGAGAGTAATATAAAGCAATCAACCAAATATAGAAGATCGTGGCAAAAAGCAGAAATGATGAAAGAATGGCAGAGGAAGCAAGGAAATAGTAGAAAAAGAAGTCCGACGTACAACCATCGATATTACAGACACTGACAAGAACATCGACGGTTTACAAAAGAAAATCCGACACAGCAGAAGTATTGGAGCTCGGACCGACCAAACATAAATAGAGAAGCCTGTCGACCTAACACAATGAATGAGATGTCGTAGCACCATGATGACAGAGCAATAAAGGCTAAAGATAATCACACCGCCAAAAGTAATGCACCTGACGAAGCGTCGATATCTGGCCATCCTGATTTAATAACTCCATCACATCAGCCATTAATACAGGCCTCTACATCTCGTTCTCTCGTGCCGAGTAGTTCTGCCATAAATGCGGAGCTTGAGGATTCTTGGTTACTCTTTTGCCGAGAACTTGAACTCCAAGAAACATAATTCCCTAACTCCACTGAAACTAGTCTTACAACCTTGCACCCTGAATCTACCATGGCTCCTTGAAAAACTTTAACCGTTAGCAGAGCCGCTGCAACAAGAGTTAGAGAATTGGAGAAATAACAAACACCACTGGAAACTAGACTCCAGTTGATTTGGAATACAAAGGCATTGGAACCCACCTGGAAGAAAGCATGGAGAAGTGTCGAAGATTGGGGAAAGGAATCAAGCGGTCACTGGAGAGAGGAAGAAAAACGGTTGCAGACAGCTACAATCCTGCACTACCTGAAGGCACCCTTATTTGATAACTTTGGAGGATTGAAGGAATTCATTGCACAGTTCATCGTTAGCAGATACCACAATGGCAAGCTTTACTTTGATATTCCAGTCAAAATCAATGGTGAAATCATCCACAAAATCACTGGCCTTTCACATAAAGGAGATGCTGTACTAACAAGTTTGGCTGCAAACTTGATTGATGAGTTTGTCGATTCCCTTGATGGAAAGAATTCACGAGGAGTAGTCGTGAGTCAGATTGTTTTCGGAAATTACAAAACGACCGCCAAGATTGTATCACATGCACTTTCAAGGACAGGTAGAGGTTCAGACCTGAAGCCTGAAATGCTAGAAGCTGTTAAAAACATGGCTATGAATGGCAAGGTATACAACTGGGCAGATTATTTGGCCGACATTGTCAAATATACATGCCAGAAGTTCCAGGATGAGGGAGATAGCATCCGCTACCGATCTCTACTCATTTGGATTGCTATGACCCATTGTCGACCAAAAGGAAACAAAGACTTCATTGAAGTTCGATTTGTCCTGATGGAAAATTTTCGTTGTTTTGCACCTGGAACAAACTGACATGGACCTACAACAGTCAAGATTTGGCTTGAAGCATGGTTTACTAACCTTAAATAAATAGCAAAAAGATGGAGGGTACCACAGAACGTCTGTCGAATCCTACCATCGATAGCGCACATCCAACTATCTTTGGAGGACACAGCAGTATGGTACATGGAAGGAGTAGCAGGCCCAACAAAACAACTCGACTATTACCCTTCAGTACGTGAAATCTTTTTAGAATTAAGCCGTAAATCTAATCAAGTACTACCCATCCTGGCACAAGCCATGAAAACCAACATCAAATATGTCGAACCTATGACCGACATGGAACAAGAAGAAGCATATGAAAGTCGGTTGTACATGAACACTTTCAGCTATCAACCCAAGCCGACTCCTAGCACCAATATGTTAGCACTCACCTAGACTTCGAACATAGAAGCCGGAGAGCAGTCGAACAGCGATACAGAATCCGACAATCCGGAACATCTTTTGACAGACGATAATATCCAGAAGGTAGCAACCGAAATAGTCACAGCCCAACAGAGCTGAATAATATCGACAAAAGGGAAAGGAAAAAGACAAGTAACAATTCAAGAACCGTCGATGATAGATGAGATCGAGCTATATGACAGCGCTACCCAAATCCTAGAAGATGTAGCCAAGAATAAACTGCCCATCGAAGAACAATTCAGAAAGTTCCTAGAAAAAGATAAGTATCCATCTTCCCAAATCATTGTTAAGAAACCCAAAATTTCAATCGCTCCTGATGTTGATCTAACCATCCAGTCCCCCCCCCTTTCCCCAACTACAGTAGAAGAAGAAAGAAGTCGTTTAGCATTACCTACTCCTCATGTCACAAAAGACACCTCTCTGAGCACATTCATTGCAAACATTCTGATATTATTCCCTAACTGGTGCGAGATGGTCATCCAAAAACCTATTTTTGCCTCTCTGTCTACTGTCTCGGTTAACTTAGCCATGTCCGTCAACATTCAAACAGGAATTTCACCTTTGCCATTACCCAGCCCAGAAATTATCAGTCACATGACCACCCACCGTATCAGAAATCCTGACCCATCAAATCCAATATATGCATAACAAACAGGTGTCTTCACTCCTCTTCCAGTTGAATCACTACCACAACAAACGAGTCCAATTAAAGCAAAAACCGTTAGCATGGAAAAATCCCAAGTTGTTAGTTCCCAGGTCGAGTCTAGTTTAGCTAGTCCGGATCCCTTCGACAATACCATTTCACCAAGTCCATTTCTGACATCCGCCGACCTACCATCATTCCCAGTAAACCAGTTGAGTTCCCTTGTCGAAGGATCCAAGTCTAGTTCAATTTCACAACAACTCAACAAAGAAGCAGACATGACAGAATCTGAGAGAGTCATGGAACCAGTCAATACTCGAGAAGCTACAGCCGACACGACAGGACCATCAGAACACACAAATGCTCCAGCTACTAATACAAGCAATAGGGAATTCTCTAGCACATCTTTAGCAAATCCACTAACAGTCGAAGGACCAGAACATGACAATAGCAGTACCCAATACACACAATCAAGCAAAACATGCTTCCATTAGTGCACAAGTAGCCATCGAAAATCACCCAACAACAGCCGAAAAAGATGAGGGGCCAGAACAACAAACCATAAGCAAAGAAAAAGAGAAAAGTAGCCGAAAGAAACACAAAGAGAAGAAACGTAAAGAAAGAGAATTGTAGCAGCAACTGCAAATACAACAAACACAGCAAGGACAATCAGAAAATATTCCTTCTGTATACTTAGATCAATTTGGAGTTGCTACTAGCTATTAGCCACAGTTGGCCTCCCAAGTAGAACTTGATTTACTTGAAGATGTAGTTTTTAGAGTGCAAAGATATCGCCGACAGGAATCGGAAGATTAGTTACTGCAACTACAGAATGAGCGGGCTACGTTTCTTACTAAGTGTGAAAAATTAGCTCAGCGAGTTATCTTGCTTCCAGCTAGTTCCGACATGACATCACCTCTAGACAAGGCATACCAGTTACTAGAATCTGTCGTGTCGATGTTACAATCTAAGCTTATCAAGAAACAACAAGATCAGGCTATTAAGGTAGCTTCCCTCATGACAAATCAGTTTACAGCCTTTTCAGAAGCCTCTAAAGCACTCAAGCAGTATGCTCATCGGGCATAAAAACTTGCCACAGTTCTCAACAATTGGTATGTCTACTATGGTGATGTCTACAAAAGTCTTCAGAAAACAAGAGCATTCCTAAGCAAGCTTCAGCAACAACGCTTGACTATAGATGAAGCCCATATTGAAATACTTGATAATCAGATCATCATGGAGAACAAGCAATTAGAAAATTTAGAAAAATAGGAAATTCAGTGGATGTCACAGGCATGAGGAGGCCTCAACAAACTTGAAGAAATTCATCCCAGATTCAATTAGTTACTTGCTGCTGGCGACAGTACAATTAACACATTTGGTCCTAACATGATCCATTTGTAGGCTACATCCACTCACGACAAGATGGAAAATCTATAGAAACTAACAACTCTGACTGTCGAAATCCAGAATCTGTTATGCACTTGGGAAGAGTTCCAGCACCATCTATCTGTCTCTAATGAAGTTATAATTCAAGCTTGTCTCCACATTCGTGATGTTATGGATTCTAGCATTTCTTTGACATAACTGTTTCTGTAATTAATTTTTTGTAATTTTGATCTCTCCATTTCTTCGAGACGAAGAAATATTTTTGGGTGGGGGAGATGTTGGAGGGGCCTAGGTCGGCTTGTCGACTAGGCCTTCTGCCCGACCACTCTGCAACATATGTCAACTAGTCGCATCGACTAGTATGGGTTAGGTCGGTTGGATAAACTGACAGATGGTTAGGTAACTGTATCTGCACATATATATATCTAGGATGGTGAGCCGATAGAAAGTAGAGATTGAGTCTATCATATTGTTCTGCTATTGCTGGTTAATACAAAGACTATTCTCTGTATCTGTCTCGTCTCTTGTATCTGTGTCATTGTATATGCTTGCTTATATTGTGTAATGTATCTATGATAAATATGTGAACCGTGGGATTACAACAAACACCAGAGCTTAATGGGATCGCCTCCAGGACCCCTTTTGTCATTTGGGTTGTGGAGCGGGTCTTTCGCCTCTCTGGCCGTGGGGAGCTAGGTTGCATGCCCGCCCTCTTCTGGTGCACAACAAAGGACGATCCCATCGGCATGCTAGCAACTTCTTGTACAAGATTGACCTCCTCTTCAATACTAACAGTGAGGACGGGGGATTCAGATTCACTTGAAATATCCATTGTATCTGGCTCACCCAGCATGCTGTATTGAATCCACGCAATGCCAACAAATGGCTCAAGCTTACCCACTCAAGAACTTGCTCAAATGTGGCTCAACTGCACCCTGCAACACAACTCAACCTTGCACAATTCAGCAATGGGAAACTGACTCCACTCGTTATGAATAGGTGTCTTCTGACTAGCCTCGGTCATGTCTTATAGCGCCAAACCCAATCCCTCGTAATGATGACTAAATCACGCATTAATTCAAACCAAATCCTGTCTTAATGACCCAAATCCACCGTTGATCTTGTCATCTGATCGATCAGATCCACCATTAATGCTCATCATTCGAATAAGCACCGGTAATTAACTGTCTGGAACTTGTGACATTTATTGTTGATTTGACTCGGTTGCGATCCTGCCATTGTTGTGAACCTTCTCCCAAACTGCGATGTAAGCACTTCTACTTGCACATTCTGTCTTTGCTGATGTGTCATCCTGTCATCGATCCTTGATGCAATTTCTTTTTTGTTGGCTGATGCGACTGAGGCATTGCACTGCTCTGAGCTTGACCTATAGGGCTTCAACCTACTACCATTGATCAAATTTGGGAGCATCACTCCGTCTAATTGCTGCAACTGAATTGCCCCTCCTGAAGTAATGCTACTGACGTGATATGGGCCAAGCCAGTGCATTTGCAACTTCCCTGGATGCTTCATAAGCTTGTTGTCATACAACAACACCAAGTCATTCTACTGAAACTATTTATTTTTTATGTGGCGATCATGCCAAGCCTTCTGTCGATCCTTCTCCATGCTTTGGTGGAACCCTGCAATTAAGTGATCTTCTTCAAGGTGTACTAGCTACGCTAGACATTCACCTAATGTCGCTTCGTCATCCATACCTATTTCTACCGTGATGCACAAACTTGGAACGATGTATTACATTAGCATAATCACTTCTTTCCCATATACCAGCTTGAATGGTGTCTATCCCGTCAGCCATTTACATGTGGTGCGATATGCCCACAAGACTGCTGGGATATTCAGATCCGAGTCATCACAATTTGCATTGCACACCTTCATCAATGCGTGCTCCAAAACCTTGTTAAATGTTTCTACTATCCCATTTGCTTGCAGATGATATGGCGTGCTCTTCTTGTGCTGTATCTGTAGTTCTGCCATCAATGCACTGATGGTGCGATTGATGAAGTGACTGCCCTGATCGCTCATCAACACCTTTAGGCAGCCAAACCAAGTGACAATGTTCTCGAATAAGAAGCGCACTGCTGTCGCAGCGGTGCAATGGATGACTGGTGTAGCCTCCGCCCATCTTGTCAAATAATCTATTGCCGTAATAATGTATCTTGCACTAGTGCACTTCCCTGGTGGGTTGATAGGTCCCACGAAGTCCTCTATCCATTTCTCAAATGGCTACAGTGTCACTTGAGGTTGCAGGGGCATTTCATCCCTCCTAGAGGGTTTCGCAGTTCTTTGACAAACATCGCAGGTCCGTGCATAATCTATTGCATCATTGTGGAGTGTGGGACACCAAAGCCTTATCCGAAGCACCTTCCTGGAAGTCGCACGACCTCCTTAGTTCCCACCAGCTACTCTTGCATGTGCTTCTAATAAGATCTTCCCTTGTTAATGAGGCAAGACACAGTGCCTCAATATCTTGTCTGATCCTAGTTTGTATAACTCGCCTGCAATCAGTTGTAAATCTGTGGCCTTGACCACCAACTGTTTCTTTTGACTGGTTGTAAATCCCTCTGGTGTGGTACCTATCACTAGGAACTGAATGATCTCTTCATAATATTAATCAGTGACGTCGACCTTAAACAACTACACATTAGGCAATCCGTCGTCAATGTTGGTTGGATCCTCCCCTGTCTCAATCCGTGACAGATGATCTGGTCCTACGTTCAAACGCCCTGGCTTCATAATCAATTCAAAATCAAACTCCTAATACAGAAGTAGCCAGCAAC
The DNA here is from genome assembly GCA_027924585.1 of Larix kaempferi. Taxonomy (NCBI): domain Eukaryota; kingdom Viridiplantae; phylum Streptophyta; class Pinopsida; order Pinales; family Pinaceae; genus Larix; species Larix kaempferi. The sequence continues at coordinate 9,069,839 of BSBM01001329.1, forward strand.
ATATGTTCCCCCCCAACACAAGCTTAATAACCAGGTATTTCAATGAAGAGTGGTCCGTAAACATCTTAAAGTGTCCTCCCAGTAAGTAGTGCCGAAACTTCTGCAGTGCATAGACCATCGCTAGACCTTCCCTCTCCGTTGTGGTATAGTTCCTTTCTGTAGATGACAACTTCTGACTGGAAAATGCAATGGGGTGATTTAGATCCCCCTCCCCAGGTTGCGCAAGCACCACTCCTAGTGCGATTGATGAGGCATTGATGTGGACATGGAACTCCTTTCTCCAGTCCGAAAATACCAGTATTGGTGCTGAAGCCATCTTAGCCTTCAAAGTTTCAAAACGACCTTGACATTCAGGACTCCATTGAAATACCGCATCTTTCTTTAGCAACTTCTCCATTGGGACTGTGATGGCTGCGTAACCCCTGATGAACTTGCGATAATACCTAGTGTGTCCCAACATCACTCTCAGCTGCTTGACTTTAGTCGGCGGTGTTAAGCTCAGAATGAGCGCAATTTTTGTTGGGTCGACTAACGATCCCCACTTGGACGCAATGTGACCTAGTAATATTCCAAATGGTGCACAGAAGATGCACTTCTTCAAGTTCAACGATATCTGATGCTGTCGACAGCGCTCCAACATCATCCACAGATTTTCGAGATGATCACTGATTAAACTGTAGGTGGTCCAATCATCCATGTACACCTGCAAAAACGTATGGATGAAATCCCGGAAATCAACAACGACAACCTGTGAAAATATTGCAGGTGCATTCTTCAGTCCAAACGGCATCACTATGTACTGAAAACAACCCCATTCTGTCACAAAAGTTGTCTTGTGGCGGTCTTCCTTCGCGATGCGGATCCAATGATACCCAGAGAACCCATCCGTGAAAGAATACATCTCTTGTCCTCCCATGCCTTCGAGCACCTCATCAGTAAATGAGGTCAGAAAGGGATCTTGCAAGAAGGCATCATTCAACTTCCACAAATCGACACAAATGCGCACATCGCCGGTCTTCTTGTCTTGCACCACCATAGGACTGATCCAATCTGACTCTTCAACCGGCTCAATAATACCAGCATCCAACATGTGATCAAGTTCTACCTTGACCGTCTCCTTATGGCGCAGATTCAGTCGATAGGGTTGCTGCTTGATTGGTTTAGCATCCGGTTTCAACAGAATCTTCATCTCTCCTAGATCTCCCAAGATTACCTTCATCTCAGAAAAATTCATAGGGAATAGGTCTTGAAATTCACGTATCAAGTCGATGACCTTACCCATCATCTCATCATCCCAATAGTCCCCAATGTTCGCGAACTTTGGACTATCCTCTATCCCGATGTTGACCTTCCGGAGCTTGAACGGTTGACTGATCGGATCACTTGGCATATCAGGTGCTACAATATCGCGACTTCCTTCGAACTCCAGAATATTGACATTCCACGGATCATCACCATATTCTGGCCCACCACTGATATTATGACATTCCATCATGGACTGCATCTTGCAGTGCGTAATTGGATCTGCAGGATATGCCACCAAGAAAACCTTCAAAACTACATCGTGGATGAGCTGCAAAGCATTGAGGACATCCGGGTTGGCATCCGCAAAACTGAACATTTGAGTAAAACAAACTGTTAACTCTAACCAAGTAGTAATTTCTCCTCGCAATTCAGCTGCAGTATACCATGATCGCGGCATCTCGTCCAATGTATGGACGAAGGCATGGACCCACTCATCCTTGGGTTGTGATGCCCATAGCGTCTGACATTCCATCAAATGACTGCCAGGGTCATTCCTTCCATCGTATTTTGTACTGGAGTGGCCTTCAGTGCTTCCTCCAATGCTAGTAGTCACTGTGGTTCTGAAACCTTTTCTTCAAACACCGTGAGAAACTCGGACAAGCCGGGTAACCCTTCATATACTGGCAGTGCAATAGTCTCATTTGCAACGTGGCATAATGACTGTGTGACTAATCCATACTTGCAGAGAGACACCTCATGCAAGCAATTATGCCAATTTTTTAACATGTCGTCAGAGTCGGAAGACGCAGAGTTGAAACTACACCACCCAAGCTCACCGTCGGCAGTCAAATGAATATAATCTTCTGAAATATTGAATGCATGGTCCCATCCACTAGGATCTTCATCTTTTACGGGTTCAATGTACCTACATCCCTCATCCAAATCCAATGGGGCAATGACTCTAAGATTGTGGTTTTTGAAATTCATCATTTGCTTCTTAAAGTTGATAACTGCTGCACGGTCATTATCCCATACAATCCCCAACAATGCAGGATAGGAGCTTCCTCCTTAAACTACTTCAATGGCATTGAAGTCGGCATATGTCTTCATTCCCTCAATGTCCACCACCAGCCGTAGAACTCTCCCAATCGGGGTTACCTTGGCCTGATTAGCCAGCTGAAGCCATACAGAAGACTAGCTTAACGTGGGACTCCCCATTTTCTACCAGGCCTGCTTGGTTAAGATGTTCACATCCAAACCAAGATCCAGAATAATTGAATCAACGTCATAGTCTCTAATTTGAATTTTCATATGCATCTCCTTACCTGTCTTCCGTCGTTGTAAATAAATTACCGCAGAATCTTGCCGTCCCCTGGCCAGTCGCTGCAGCAACCCCTCAATCTCGACAAGAGCATCGGGATCCCTTGCTAGCGATAAACAATTCTCAAAGAATTTATGCAAGGTTCCTGACTGCCGCGATGGACTGACCTATGAAGTGGCATAAAAAACAGGAGGCATGTCACAAACAATGGCCTTACCTCGATCCTTTTCCATTGCTCGTCATGCCTGAAAGAATGCATCATGCTCGGAATCAATGTCAAACAACACCTTCTTCTGTCCTGCTGACCATATAAGTGGATGCTCCCATTGCTGCACCTCCCCGACTGATAACTACGACAACAACATATTGTGGCCTTGGCTCCATAGAAATCATCGCAATAGTCACACCCTGGGTCTGGTTCGGCGGATTCCCAGGTTGATTCACATTCTGGTTAGCATTCTGATTTAGACGTTGGTTCTGATTCTGCACTAGTTGCTGCACTTGATTCTGCACTAGTTGCTGCACATGGTTCTAGTTCTGCAGTTGCGGAACATTCCCCGCTTTCCATTGCGCAATCAACTGGGGACAGTTCTCCACTGTGTGATCTGTAACAAAACAAAACATACACTGCATCTGTAACTGTGGGAAATCTCTCTAGTAATGTCCCCATACCCCACAATGATAGCACTGAATAGGTCCATGGCCTCCTCGTCCTCCTCCACGACCAAATCCTCTGCCACGTCCACCTCGGAATCCTCCACAGAATCCTCCCTACTGTTGGTACTCGCGGTTGATTAAACTATTGCTGTATAGGATTCGGTTGCATGTTGTACCCTGCTGCACATACTGGGGTTGTTGAATGTATTGTGGCTACTGTGGAGCCATCTGCATCGAAGTATATTGCGGCATAAACTGTTGTGGTGGCTGTTGTGGTACAAACTGCACCTATGGTTTAGGTAGTGGCTAGGCTACCTATTGCTGCAGTTGCAGTTGTTGTATGGCATGCTTGTCGTCCTTCACATACAATGCATCGTACGTTCTCTCTTAAAGCAACCCATATGCACGGAAATCTTTGTCTTCATGTCCCACAGATTTACATAATGTACAATATAGATTCATCGGTTTTGTGACCATCTTCTGCATGTATTGGCATTCCTCATGGTGATGCCCATATACCTGACAGATGCAACAACATGCAATACCGCCGCCATTTAACGGGTTCGGCGCCGCTGAAACCAGATAATTATAGAAGTCTGGGAAACTATCCTTAGTATGCCCCTCTCCACGACATCGCGTGCACCATACTTCTTCTCATTGTTCCTTTCTCTTCTTAAGATCTTGTAGCTGTATGGTCAAGTTAGCCAGCTGTGTCTGAATCTGTGACATCCCGGCTACATTTTCCCTGATCGACGATGCTTCTAACCACATTGCGATCTCCAAGGCTTCACTGGGCATTGTAATTTTATGTTGCATCAGCGGTAGACAAATATGCGGGAGCAACGCCGCAATGAACCATTCGTTGTGTTGGACAACACTCATGTCAAAGCTAACCCTCGCCATTTGAGTTTTGAATCACTGGTCAAAATACCACACCGTTTCATTGGGATATTGCTTAAACTCTTTTAATTCTGTAATATACTGTGATTCAGACTTGGTTTTTTTGAATTCTGCAATCAATCATTTCCTGATATCGTCCAGTATCTTTTTTGGAGCTCCTGTAGGGACTAGGACAAACTTCATAAAACAGTCTAATGCACGACCTCGTAGAGTTGTTGCTAACTGTCCTTTCTTAGCATCATCATCAGTAATCTACTTTATGGTCCATTCTACCTTGCATAAGAACCAATATTCTTCAGGATCATCTGTTTCATTTCCATGGAATAGCAGCGACTTCGTATCCTCGCCTGCCATCCCGGGCTTCCTTCCTGCAGTCGCTGAGTACTAGTAATCAAGTTTTTTTAACACGGTGGTGTCGAAGTTGTGTTTCTTACTGGTTGATAGATAGTGAGCGGAGGTGTGGGCACGTTACTCCTGGGGATTGGTCCTGCCTCTATCCTAGGCGTAGCCTGGTTGTCCTTGTCCAGACTGTGAGGTCGCTTCATCCCTTGTGGTCTTCCTTCGTGGCCTTTCGGTTCGATCGTAGAAGGACCTTCTCCTGTCCTCTGCCTCTTTTCCTGTCGAAACCATGCTCCTCCCCTTGTAAGACCACTCTCTTCCTCGGCTTCACTCACAGTCTCGTCATGACCTACACCCATCTACCCCTTACTATTCCATGTACTGGCCCCCCACTGTCGCGTCACCCATGCCCTCATCCCACCAGGGTTTCTACTGATCAATATGCATCTTCAATATGCATTTCTCACAAATGAGCATCTTAATTGACAGCTGTAGCAACAACAGAAACCTTCCTCGAGGTCCGCGGAAGAAATATCATTCAGCTTCACTATAGGATTTGTTTGTATCAACTACAAATTCAGTGATATAGCCTTCCAATATGCTATCAATCCAAACTTCGAGAGCCCGTGATGCTTTGTTGTCAACTTCCTGTAGCTCCTGGATCAGTTTAGGGGTCCAGGCTGTTCATTCACCACCTCGGAAGTTCCTCTTCTGGAAAGTCAATTTTGCTACCAACTCATATAGGATGATGGGGAACTCGTAGAAAAAATATTCATGTGGACTCGTGAATATACTTCGCCAACCACCAGTCTATCGTTAACCAAAGGTTTTTTTTCTTTTTTTCAGTGAACTCTTGCAGTTTTAGGTCGAACCAATCTTGGATCTCTAGTTTCGTTGCGTGCCACATATCCTCCTGTCACTTCACACATGGTCCTGACAACGAAACCATTTGTTGACACACACCCAGTCGACAGGGGTTCCCAACACTGTTGACACCCATACCACCGCGATCTCCCTAAGCACCAGCCCAGACAGGGTTTACCGCATCCAACAACACATGTAGAGAAGATGAAGTCTCACCCGAGATGTTCAAGGGAGAGTAGACAGAACCATGTTTCCGCCGAATGAAGGAGGATGATGCGGCTCCATTACTCAACTTATTGGAACATTTCCGAAATAGATCTAAGCATTTAACTCAAGCATTATTCATATTCATGACATCATTCAACAAGACAAGTCATAATTGCGATAGATATAACAGTAAAGCATTAACTGCAGCAAGGAAACATCGCATCATTCATATATTCATATATTCATATTGCGAAATGCATTACCATAGATAAACAAGAAAACACAGGCATTCTGCTCAATAACTCTATCACATCATATTAATTCCGCAAAAACCCAGATACAAAATATTCAGTCTTCAGCTCATACTCTACAAAAGACAGATCTAACCAAAATCTCCAGATCTAAGACACATGATCCAAGATGATTCAACACTTACAACTCTATGTCTATTTATAGGCTTCCGCCTTTACATTGCTTATCCACTTTCTAACTACTTCCTAACCGACACTTTGAGCAAATGACCCAAAATCTATTTATCATGGTCCAAATGACCCAAAAACCTACATACTATGGTTCGACAGACCCAAAATTACATAAAATATCATCATTTGCGCTTGACTTCCCGCCTTCTGTGGTATCTTTGGACTAGCCTAGCATCCATGATGCTGCGATGCTGACTTTTCCAAACTGCCTACCAACACATCATCATCATCATCATCATCTTCATCACCATCATCATCATCATCATCAACATCTTCATCATCATCACCATCATCATCATCATCATCTTATATCCTCCTTATATCCAAGATTCCAAAATTAGAGAAGCTCCTTATGATGATGAAGATGATTTAGATGACGAGGATGAATATGATTATGATGATGATGATGATGATGATGATGATGATGATCATCATCATCATCATCATCTTCATCCTCATCATCATCATCGTCCTCCTCTTCATCATCATTGTCATCTCCCCCTTCCTCATCAACATCTCCATCATCATCATCTTCGTCATCATCATCATATTCATCACCACCATCATCATCATCATTATCATCAACATCTTCATCATCATTGCCATCATCATCATCATCATCTTATATCCTCCTTATATCCAAAATTAGAGAATCTCCCTATGATGATGAAAACGATTTAGATGATGAGGATGATGATGATGATGATGATCACGATCATGATCATGATCATCATCTTCATCATGATCATCATTGTCCTCCTCTTCATCATCATTTTCATATCCCCCTTTCTCATCAACATCTCCATCATCATTATTTTTGTCTTCATCATCATCATCATCTTCATCACCATCATCATCATCATCAACATCATCATCATCATCATCAACATCTTCATCATCGCTTTCATCTCTAGGTTCTTCATCATCATCATCATCATCATCATCATCATCACCATCATCTTCATCACCATCACCGTCATCATCAACACCTTCATCATCATCATCACCATCATCATCATCAGCAACATCTTCATCATCATTGTCATCTCTAGGTTCCTCATCAACATCTCCATGATCATCATCTTCATCATCATCATCATCTTCATCACCATCACCATCACCATCAACATCTTCATCATCATCACCATCATCATCATCATCAACATCTTCATCATCATTGCCATCTCTAGGTTCCTCATCAACATCTCCATCATCATCATCTTCTTCATCATCCTCATCTTCATCACCATCATCATCATCATCAATATCTTCATCATCATCACCATCATCATCGTCATCTTCATCATCATCATCTTCTTCATCATCATCATCATCATCTTCATCACCATCACCATCATCATCAACATCTTCATCATCATCACCATCATCATCATCATTGACATATTCATCATCATTGTCATCTCTAGGTTCCTCATCAACATCTCCATCATCATCATCTTCATCATCATCATCATCATCATCATCTTCATCACAATCACAATCATCATCAACATCTTCATCATCATCACCATCATCATCATTATCATCAACATCTTCATCATCATTGTCATCTCTAGGTTCCTCATCAACATCTCCATCGTCATCATCTTCTTCATCATCATCATCTTCATCACCATCACCATCACCACCATCATCAACATCTTCACCATCATCACCGTTATCATCATCATCATCAACATCTTCATCATCATTGTCATCTCTAGGTTCCTCATCAACATCTCCATCATCATCATCTTCTTCATCATCATCATCTTCATCACCATCATCATCATCATCAACATCTTCATCATCATCACCATCACCATCATCATCATCATCTTAATCATCATCAACATCTCCATCATCATCATCTTCTTCATCATCATCATCCTCGTCTTCATCACCATCACCATCATCATCAACATCTTCATCATCATCACCATCATCATCATCGTCAACATCTTCATCATCATTGTCATCTCTAGGTTCCGTATCAACATCTCCATCATCATCATCTTCTTCATCATCATCACCATCATCTTCATCACTATCACCACCATCATCAACATCTTCATCATCATCACCATCATCATCATCATCATCAACATCTTCATCATCGTTGTCATCTCTAGGTTCCTCATCAACATCTCCATCATCATCATCTTCGTCATCATCATCTTCATCACCATCATCATCATCATCAACATCTTCATCATCATCACTATTGGCTTAAACTGACCCAGAGGTTTCCAATTAGACCCAGGTTCTTTGTGGTTCTCCCTTTTGACCAACAAAACCTTTCACACCGGCCCTTTCGGCAACAACCTGCGAGCAGGTTGAGGTCTCACCCGAGGTGTATCTAATGGGGTACTGCAGAATCAAGTTTCCACAGTAAATGATGAGTTGTTTATATGAACAAGCTGCGCAGCGTAGGACAGAAGGAGTGCGCTGCAGGACAAAGCGATGCAGTACGCAGTGGGGTCTATGCTGCGAGCAGTACTACGCGGTGATGGCAACACCGTGGGCTACACTAAAGACTTCTTACTGCTATGATTCTTCTATTGGAACTGCAAGTCGACCACACTGATTCTTTACTTGGAAGATCTTGAAAACGCTAAGGCACTGAAATGAATATCACTCGTCCATTCATTCAGGCGCTTACTGGTTATCTTTCTAGCATTCATTCAAGAACTTAGATTATTACAACATGAACTGAAATGATAGATGCGACTAACTGTGTTGCGTTCCTTCACTATGTTTAAGAAAGTATTAAGCTTAAATGACTGATTCACGATCTTAACATATAATTGAAATGTTCACCATTGATCTGTTCCCGTGGAACCTAGCATATCATTCCCAGCTTCTCCTATTGGTAAATGCATATCAAAGTTCCCCTATTACAGCATGCAAGGAAATATTCAAACATTCATTCTACAAACAATACAGACAGTCATTCATTCATAAAACATAATTGCATAACACAAAATTTAACGTGGTTCACTTCCCCGGATGGAAATCTATGTCCACAAGAACGGGTGGTATTATATTTCTCTCAAAAGGGGATGGGGAAACCGTTCTTAGTCTGCGCACTCAGCTGCAGATTCTCCTTTCTCTCGGCTAGGTCTCTGCACACACAGCTGCAGAGCCTTTACAATATTCTCAACTCGGAGATCTTTCTCAATACAAAAGGTTATATTATGATTACTCTAGAAACTAGCATCTAGCCCCCAAAAATAGAGCAACCCCATCCCATACAAAATTGTCTTCTTAAATATATCATGCCCAAAGGTCATGTCTGTACAATGTCAAAGACCTAAAACCCAAAACCCTAAGTGTTTCCAAAACTGCACCAGTTTCTCAAACCGGCTTGCTGGCTCCTGGTAGTGTTTGATTGATCGTGGTGGATCTCCAAATCCTTATCCTGTCGCTATTGGCCTTCTTGTCGCATGAGTGTCTATAGGCTGCTTCTGCCAAACCGTTTCTCTCTAGTAGTTTTACCTTCTAAGCGTGCCAAACGTTGCTTTCCTTAACAACCCATGCATGGCCGCCTTCCTGATTTGCTTATGTCCGCCGCTTGGCAATCCTGGAATATCTTTCCAAAAATGGTTACTATTGGTCAAACCGGTACCTGCACATGATACTTGTCCAGCACTCCACTTTGTTGGCTCCATGTGGCCTCCTAACTCCGCAGCACTGCTTATGTGCAGTATTGGTCTTCGCATCAAGGCCAAAACTTCGATGTTGCGCACAACTCCGCAGTCTGGTCAAAAGTTGGATGCTGCGCGCAACTTCGCAGCGTCCTCAATACTTAGGCAATATTGTATTTCTGAGTTGCACTCAGCTCAGCTTTCCCTGCTTGCCTCAAAAAGGTGTTTCCAAAACTTTGTCTCAACCTAGGCCCAACGTGCCCCTAACACTTACATGTGGCTCGTCCCCGAGCCACTGATTGTTTCAGCTGTCTCACTCTATGCCGCGACCGATGGAACAAACTTGGCCACGAACTCATCATATGTGCCGCACAACTACTCCACTACTTCTCTTGTATCCTGCTCAACCTGTTTAACTGTCTTAAGCAGTGTTGGAGTTATTTCTTTTCCAATTTGGCCTTGTACCTGCTCCTGGTTATCGCGCAGTTTTGCTAACTTGTCTTCAATCTACTACGATACCACCATGGCATCCTCCAGGAGTTGTTGCGACTGATTATCCATCTTAGTCTCTTTTTGTCATAATTCATGGACTTCTTTCTTTAAGTCGGATATCTCCTTGTATCTTGGCAGCCTCTCTCTGGGTGGCAGAGCTTTAACCTCTGCGTTCAACTTGTCCAGTGCGGTCTGTTTTTCTTCTACCGTGGTCTTGACCTATAGAAACCCTTGATCTTCTTCAAGGGTCATGATTGCCTGTGAAACCTTATGTAGGAGAGATTGTCACTTAGCCATCTCACTTGTAATTCTTTTCGAGGCGGCTCTCACTGCTTGCTTTCTGACTCCCTGTTCAGTTAGTGGTGTCTGCTTATTCAGCTTATCCTTCAATGTGGCAATATCGGCCTCATAATAAATCTCTTTATCCTACATCTCTGATTGCAAGGATCTCACCTTATCTCCGATCCTTAGCACTGTGTCTGCTGGATCATCATGGATTTCTATACCTTCAATATCCATGGCGACAGTAGATATGGTAATCTCCAAATTATTTCGGCGGGCCTGTTCGTCGTGCAGCTGCATGTCTGCGCGCAGCTCCAGCTGCTTGTTTGCTACTGTGAGCTCTGCTTGTGACTTCATTGACTCAACCATCCGTTCATGCATCTCCTCAACGATCTGCGTGTGGATGAAGTGAAATCCTGGTAAGGGGATTTCGGCTAAATCAAGCTCTACCCTATCGACTCCCTTTGTGTCCAACACAATTTGTTCTGCCATTGGCAATGTAACAGCCAATGGGTCCACATGGACAATTCTGGTCTTCGATGGCAGCGTTATTGCTAACTGCGGTGGTTCTTGCTGTGAGGTCCCTACCGACCTCCCTTTAGCTCCTGCTTCCCGGGGCAAGGTAAGGCTTTTCTGGACATCCTCCATTTTTTTCATCAGACCTTGCACTGCGAGCCATGTCTTTTGCAGGTCATTCTGGATGACCATGTCCTTCTTTTCTTTAACCGCCATGAGCTCCTTCATCCGCTCTGAGACTGTTTCAACTATCATCTCGTAGTCATCATCATTGAGGACTGCCTCCGATTGAATCTTTGTGGCCTTCACCTTCTTCCTCGACTTTGGTTTCTGTGAAGTCTCGGGTTCTTTCTGCTTTCCTATTTCTTCACTAATTGGGCATGAGAGCGGGATTGGCTCATCTTCTACTAAGTCTGTCTCCATGTTAATAACCTCTACACGGAACTCTGGAGGCTAGTTTTTCATGAGATCTTCAACGTCCTGCTCATGCATGTTGTAGTTCCCTAGGAAATACTCTGGTTTCTTCATTTGTGCTTTCGGCGATATGAAGATACATTTCTTATCCACCTCAAGGTCGATGACGCGGATATACTTCGCTATGACCTGCTTTGTACCGCGGGCTATCTTCGTGATTGCAACGCGTAGTTGAATATAGTACTAATAAAAGACTTCTGCTGTCGCATGCTGGCGCTCTGCATTTGTGTTCACCCAAAGGTTAGCGAACCGAAATCCTTTGGGATCATTGGTCTCCACAATGACTCCCACATAATCTTGCGGCTCCTTCCATCCACAAAAAGCAATCAGGACAATGAGCCAGGTGAAATGGAACTGGCCGCCATTCACCTGTGTGTCATTGAGTTCTTCAAGGAATTCATTCAATAGAAACTTACACCAATTAAAGTTGGTGCCTTCAACCGTTGCGGCATCAAGGAGTATTGCGCCCGCAGGCACCTCCTGAGATCTAGCTGTTTTGAGTATCTTTCCTGCGAGCAACTACGTTACAAATTTTGTTGCTCTGTCCTCTATATCTTCCGTTGGGAAACCTCTTTTTCGCTTCACCACCGGATGGGTTTTCTTCATCTTCTCAACAACCTCTTTTTCTTTGCTCTTCCCCTGGAAGAATTGCTTAGGATCCATACCGCGCTTTCTTAGCCCGGTGATGCGGTGGATCAAATCGATGCTAATATCGATGTTTCTATCGAGCCATAGATATCCTTGGTGGATTTGCGCCATGAGTGTGCGAACCACGATATTAAGTTCTGGAGAATGGTCAAAATGTGGCAATCTTAGCAAGTTCAGTAGCCCCGACTGAATGACAGGTGTTAGCCAGCTCTCGGTAACCAAGTTAAGAGTTCCCTTGGCATCCTTTTTCCAGCACATATACTGGTCTGGTTGAAAATCTGGGTACTTGGGAACATCTGGCTCGTCCTTCTTCATTCCCAAGAGGTCATGATCCTCCCATTTACATTTTGCTATCTTTCCCAGCATATTATTAACAGTGTTTACATGTTTTGAGATAGGTGACAGCGGAATGTCATATCTCACATTCTTGGATAATTTAAACACAGGGGCATTCAGTGCTTGCGGGGAGATATATTTAGGTGTTAGCTTCAAGGGTTCTTTCTGGAAGATTGGTGATTTTAGCATCGTATGGGTTGGTTTCTAGGTCTTGCTTCATGGGGCAGTTACTTCCTTTCCTTTATTTTGCATGGCTATATTAATTCTTGGTGATCTGCGGGAACCTTCACCTTGTTCTACAGCGACCTTCTTAATTGGAGTTTTCATTAACTGCTGAATCCCTCTGTGCTGAAATATCCTCAATGTTTCTTCAATGGTCAATTCTTCTTCTCTATAGGAAGGTTTGGACATTCACTAATGAGATAGCGGCTAAGGTAGACAGAATACAGATGGCTACTAGCTCGGAGAGGTTAATCACAAGAAAATTCTAAGTGCTCGGTAATTCCCGCGAGTCTCCCAATGGTGCTATTTATAGGCATAGCAGACCCCCTCCCGTGCCCTTCAATGGCTAGATAGGAATTTAATGTGGTGTCCATTGGCGAATTTGAGTGGATCCTTCGGTCTTTTCCGTTTTCAGCGTGCTCAGAACGGCTATTTTCTCTTTAAATGCTGAAGCAGTTGCTGCAACAGTCATCTAATGGCTAATTTTATGAAAATCCATGCAATGGCTATTTTTCTCGCAGTGCCAAAAATTTCCAACTGTGCGGCTTCCACTCCCCCCCCCCCGCGCAGCTTCGATATTGTTGCGCGGTGCATAGATTATTCTTCTTATCATACATGTATAGACTCCTTTATATTTCTAGTGTCCAATTTCAACTGTGCTTAACACTTAGAAATTCCTTCCTTTGCTCGTTATTCAAGGTTACGCGAAGTAGTGCTATCATGGTATAGCTTTAGCCTGCTTCCATTTATCAAGGTTGGCAAGGTATCACCAACTAAATTGGCTAACTGGACTGCACCAGTGTTAGTAACATATATCACAGTATATGGGCCAAGCCAATGCATCTTAAATTTACCAGGGAATTTCATGAATTTGCTATCATACAGGAGGACTAGATCACCTACATGAAAACACTTGTTCTTTATATGGCGATCATGCCATGCTTTCTTGCAGTCCTTCTGAGCTTGCTGGTGGAAGCCTGCGAAGAAGCGATCTTCCTCCAAGCCTAGTAACTGTAGCAATATTTCTTCTAGAGCTTTGCAATCTACCATCCCTATGAATGCAACGATTCTCAAACTAGGGACAATATATTCCATAGGCATTATGACCTCCTTCCCATAAGTCAATCGAAAGGGTGTCTGTCCTGTCAATTTCTTGCATGTTGTCCTGTATGCCCATAACACAGATGAGACGTGTAGGTCCCAATCGTCTCTATTTACATTGCATACCTTAGTGAGTGCGTTCTCCAATATTTTATTGAAAGCCTCTATAGTACCATTCACCTGTGGATGATATGGAGTAATGCGCTGATGACGAATGAGGAATTCTTCCATAAGCGCCTCAATAGTCTTGTTCAAAAACTGACTACCTTGGTCACTCATCAAAATCTGTGGACAACCAAATCTGGTGAGTATTTCTTCAAAAATAAACTACGCTGCAGTCCTTAAATAGCTTTGCTTCTACCCATCTCGTGAGGTAATCAGTAGCCATGATAATATACCTTGCACCAGTTCTATTCCCTGGTGGGTTTATAGGGCCCACAAAGTCTATTGCTCATTTTTCAAATGGCTGCAGTGTCAACTATGGATTCAATGGCATCTCATCTCGGCATGATGGTTTTCCTGTCCTCTGATAGACATCACAGTTCCTGCAATGTTCTTTGCCATCTTTATGGAGCGTAGGCCACCATAGCCCTGCGCACAATATCTTCTGCGCGGTAACCCTTCCTGCATAGTGACCTCCCGCGATTGTTGAGTGTGATCTGCTAGAATAAATGGCTTCTCATGATCGAGTACGCATCTTCGCAGAACTTCATCTGGCCCAATTTTGTATAACTAGCCTGCAATTATAGTGAAGTCCGCGGTGTGCACTACTAGCTACTTCTTTTGCTAGACCGATAGTTCCTGCAGTGCTAGCCCTGTTGTTAAACAATTAATTATATCCTTATAGTAGTCATCAGTAACTTGTATACTAAATAACTGCGCATCAGGTAGATTGTCTTCAATATTCGTCAGCTCTTCTCCTGACTCAATCCTTGATAGGTGATCAGGTCCCAAGTTCAGTCTACCTAGCTTAATAACAATCTCAAAATCATACTCTTGGAACAGTAACAACCATCTGCATATACGCCCCCCTAACACTGGCTTATTGACCAGGTACTTCAATGCAGAATGGTCAGTGAACATTAGGAAATGCGCACCAAGCAAGTAATGCCTAAATTTATGTAAAGCGTATACCATTGCAAGGCCTTCCCTCTCAGTAGTGGTATAGTTCTTCTCTGCTGTGGAGAGCTTCCTGCTCGAAAATGCAATGGGGTGGTCAATACCTCCTTCCCTTAGTTGAGCTAATACAATTCCTAATGCAATTCCTAATGGACATGAAATGGTTTTGACCAATTTGGGAAAACTAGAATTGGTGCAGTCACCATCTTTTCTTTTAATGTGTCAAAACCCTGTTCGCATTCTTCATTCCAAATGAACGGTGCGTCCTTCTTCAACAGCTTCTCCATTGTTGTGGTTATCTACGCATAACCCTTTATAAATTTCTTGTAGTATCCAGTATGGCCTAAGGTAGATCGCAACATCTTGACTGAATTTGGTGTTGGTAAGTTTACAATAACTGCAATCTTCGCAGGATCTACCATCAATCCTTGCTTACAGACAATGTGGCCAAGTAAAATTCCATAGGGCACACAAAAAATACACTTCTTCAAATTCAAGGATATTTGATGCTGTCGACACTTTTCTAGCATCATGCGGAGATTCGCGCAATGATTTTTCAATATACCAAACACAGTCCAATTATCAAAGTATGCTTCTAGAAACTTATGCATAAAATCTTTAAATGCTACGACGACGACTCTGGAGAATATGGCAGGTGCGTTCTTTAGACCAAAAGGCATGACAGTGTATTGGAATGACCCCCATTCTGTAGCAAATGTCATCTTATGCCTATCTGCAGGATCAATCCTGATCTGATGATAACCAGAGAAACCATCAGTGAAAGAATATGCCTCATTTCCTCGAACGTTATCAAGCACTTCGTTTGTGAATGGAGTAGGAAATGGGTCATCCATGGAAGCATCATTCAGTTTTCTGAGATCCACACAAATCCTGATCTCCCCTTTTGCTTTCTTGTCCTGAACAACCATGGGGATAATCCACTCGGATTCTTCGACTGGTTCAATGATTCCTGCCTCTAGCATCTTATCTAGCTCTGCACAGACTTTTTCCTTGTAGCACAGATTCAATCTGTATGGGCTTTGCTTGATAGGCTTAGCACCTGGCTTTAAAGGTATTTTCATGATCCCTAGGTTTCCCAAAATTCCTTTCATCTCAGTAAATTTTGTTGGAAACAGTTCCTGATACTCATGTAAGGTATCTACGATCTCTGCAATAGTCTGATCATCCCAATAATCTCCTATTGATGCGAACTTCGGCTCTTTGTCTATGCCAATGTTCACCTTTTGTGTTTTTACTGGTCCAGTCATATCTGGGATTTCCAACGGTGGTCCTTCTACCTCACGTGTACCTTCTGACTCTGGTATATCTATGTTGCACGGGTCCTCATCATCATCTTCATTTGTATGATTAGTATCTTCAGCTAAGTTGTAACACTCAATAAAGTGCTCTTCATGTTCCTTCCATTATGATTGTAGGTGCGTAGGAACGCACTCTGTCCAAAAAAACTCCTACAATGTCATGTTTTGATGAGGACAGTCGTTTTGAAATATGCACTTCTTGATTAGTTGTAATGCCTCATGGATTAATGGATTCTCATCTTCAGAGCTAAATTCCTTCTGGAAGTTCGCAGTGAGCAGCTCCCAATCAGTGAGTTTGCTGTGCAACTCCAGGTCTAGGTACCATTTTTCTGGGATACCCGCATCCAATGTATGTACAAATAAATGTAACCATTATGTAGGTGGTCTTTCTACCCATGCTTTTGAACAGATTTCAATGTGCTGGCTAGGGTCTGTCTGTCCATTATTCTTTTCGAAAGGTAAAGTAACCCTTTCGGTGAACTGGATCTGCATCTTAGTTCTGCATTGATCCCAAGTGGTCAATGTCTTCTTATGTGCATTCCACCATCTGGTAGGTGTATCGCGCAATGATACATCTAAAGTTGGTATTCTATGCTCATCTGGTATAGCTGCAGTATATTCCTTTGTGAAACTGTAAACATTAGCAGAACCATCATATGTTGGAATAGGACTAACCTCTTTTCCGATCCAGCGCAGTGATTTCGTAACCTACGCACATCTTCTTGCTGATACTTCATGCATGCGGCTTTGCCAATTTTCTAACTCTGCCTCCGACTCAGAAATGCAGGAGCTATCACATCTCCAACTGAGTGTTCCATCTGTGGTAGGATTGATGTAATCTTCCTGGTTCGCTGTGAGCTGGTATAGTCTGTCCAAGTATTGAGCCTTGGATTCCTCCCGAATCAACTCGTTGTATCTGTCACCATCTACAGGATCCAACAGTGCGATGACCCTAAGATGCTTCCCTTCAAATATCATCTTCTTTGATTTTTAGTCGATAATATCCAAGTTATCCATAGCCCAGTAAATTCCTAGAAGTGCAGGAAAAGGCTGACTATCATCCACAATCTCAATAACTTCAAAATCTGTATGACTTTGGACTCCATTGATGTCGATTATCATGTTAGATAAGTGGCCAAAAGGTGTGACTTTCTCTTGGTTATCCATTCTTAACTGGATAGGTGACCATGATAACTTTGGTCGACCCATCTGCTGCCATGTCTGCTTAGTCAAGACATTCACTTCTGATCCCAGACCAAGGATGACTTCATCCATTTCAAAATCTCCAATCTGCGCGGTAAGTCTCATTTCTTGGCCCATTCGTTTATGCTTTCTTATATGATGAACTGTGTTATCAGAAGCCTCTGTTCCATTCTGTGGTTCGTACTGGTTTATGAGCTTCTGCAGCTCTACTATAGCATTTTCACTTTTAAGTAGTTTCATGCAGCGTCACAGGAATTGCGCAATGGAGGTACTAACATCCGTCGTAGTGCTTGTTTTGTCATAGGCTGCTAGCATGTCTTCAACATGCGGTGCTTAATTGCGCAACGGGATCCTTTGTGTTTCTGTTGTTGGCTCTCTGAAGATATCCCGTGCGTCGATAAAGACTTCCTTGTTCTTCTGTAAGTCAAGGGGAGGTATCTTTCCCAGAGCTTTCATTATCCATTCTATCTCAAGAGGAGGTATCTTTGTGTGAGCCTCCCCTGATGTGGAAGCTTTTTCTCCCCTGCCGCAGTTTGTCTGAGTGCCACTGCGCGTGACCACATTGATACTTGGGTCTACTTGTCTTTTTTCTACTGCGATACATTGGACGTTCATGTTTGGTGCATCCGTCCACCTTCGTTTCTACATTTCGACCTCTAGCACTGGGCAATCTTCAATAACATGGTCAAATGATTTACAATAATTGCATGTAGTGCATGGGTTAACACAATCTCTGGATACATGACTTGGCTGGTCACAATTATAACAAATGACCTGGCCGCGGCCTCTTCCCTGCATAGGGCCAACATTTCTTCTTCTGTCGTGGTATCCACCACCACGACCTCTATATCCTCCTTGGTCATATTGTGCATTTTCTTGTTTCGGCTGGGTATCTTATTGTATGTGGTACAAGCCAGTGCCTCACATTGAGTCCATATCCCTTTTTCTTTCATTCATTAATTCATATGCACGACAATTGAATTCATCATGTCCAATTGATTTACAGAAATTGCAATATAAATTTTTAGGTGTTTTCACATATTTATGTATAAGATAACAATCTTCAGGTCTGTGTCCTGTGGTTCTATAGATTTCACACCATGGGGCCTGATTATGATTCAATGGGTTTGGCGCACCATTGTTAAGATAGTCATGGAATAACGGGCAATGCTCTCTGTCATGGCCTTCTCCTTTACAAGTTGTACACTGGACCTCATGTCTAGGTTCGTATCTTTGTTCTTTGCCATTTTTCATGCTTTGCAACTCTAGTGTCAGGGTGGTCAGCTGGTTCTAGATCTGAGACATCCCAGAGCTAGTCTCACCAATCGGTGAAGCCTCTAGCTTCATTGCGATCTCTAAGGCCTCTGCCTGGGACTCAACCTTCTGTTGCATCAATGGTAACCTAATATGGGGCAACAACGCAACAATGAACCATTCCTTGTGTTGGTCCGGAGCTATAACAAAGCTCACTTGGTCTAATAGGGTCTTGAACTTCTGATCAAACTCTCAAACCGTTTCAGTCGGTTTTTGCTTTATTTCTTTCAACTCGGTTATAAACTGAGATTCAGATTTAGGTTTCTTAAATTCTTCTATGAGCGCAGCTTTAATTTCTATGAGAGTTCTCAGTTGTATCTGAGAGTATTTCATAAACCAATGTAAAGCTCTGTCTTTAAAGGTGGTGATGAGTTGTGCTTGCTTCACGGCATCATCCTGGATTTGTCTTACACTCCATACGGCTTCACAAAGGAACCAATGTTGATCAGGGTCTTCTAGGCCAGTTCCTTTGAATATTGGCAGTTTCATATCAGTGTTTTCCATTGTCGGATTAGTTTGTGGGGCACTCTGGTTAGTGCGTGGCTGCTGTAAAGGGCTCTTTGCAGTGAAAACAAATGGGACTATCGGGAGAGATGGACTAGAATGAGTAATCTGCAGGGTGGGCTGCGTAGCAGGTGGGTTCTGCGATAAGGGTGGCGCGGTTTGTGTAGCTGGTGGATTCTCAGGGGTAAATGGTTGGGCAACTTCATTATCAAGATCGCAGGGGATCTCAGTATCTATATGAAGTTTAGGACCTATAGGATGCTTATTAAATTTATATCTCTTGCCACTTCTGAGATTGTGGGTTTCTTCGTCAGAATCACTATATATACTATTTACCATGACAAACTTTGACAAAATTACTGCATTCTTAGAACTCCTTTCTCAGCTAACAACATCTTAATGTATAGACTGAGATTGTTCAGAAACTTACCTTGGAATCCTCTGAAAAAGTTTGCTTCTGCTTGGCTGTAGGATTTGAGTGTGTCTACAGCAAATTTTGTTACAAATCCTTCTAGCATATGATCAACCCAATAATCAACTGCACGTGACAACGGGCTATCTAACGCTTTGAGCTATGCTGTGAGCTCGGGATCCCACTCTGTAGGAACTCCTCCTTGAAAACAAGTTTTCTTCTCTGCGAGCCGCGATATCCATCCATGCAGCTCGTTTGGAAACGATGCCCAAAAAATATCATGAATATCGTCAAACAGATATCTCTCTAACCACTGTGTGTCACTTAGACGCGGATGTCTATTCTCTTGTTTGTTAAAGTCTCTTATGGTCTTATCCCACCAAGCTTGGATTTCTGTCTTTTCTGGATGCCAATTGTCAGATCCTTCGGGGAACTGATATTCTTCTTCACACATCGTGATTGCAACTCATCATGGATTCTAGCGCGGCAACATAACCATTTGTTGGCTTACACTGACCCAGAGGTTTCAAATTAGACCTAGGTTCTTTGCAGTTCTCC
>BSBM01001329.1:9095000-9265000 GCA_027924585.1 Larix kaempferi
TTGAAGTAAAGAGCAATCATAATCCTTGAGGTATGGTGACCTCTTCCTCTTGTTAAATGTATTTTAGTCTTCATTCACTTTGTTTGAATTGTATCTATTTTAGTTTTTTTTCATGAATTGTATGATAGATGTATTTTAGTCTTCTTAATCTTTAACATAGACAATAAAAACATCTGACCACATAAAAACTACAACATGCACCAAGCAATGTTTTGAACCTTTCATGAAGATAATAAAAAAAACTTGCTTGCATCACCACCAATGAGCTTTCATAATCACATAACTCCATCTAGTACACAAACATTTGTTGAATTCCTCATGATTTCAGTACAACTCACACAAACACCTAAAGAATCAAACTCAAGTAATCTTTTGGGGCTATTTTCCCTCATCCAAAACATGAAAATGAAGTGAGCAGGAGTTTCTCCTTTTGTAGGAAATGTGCTCCTACTAACATCCCATACCACCATCCAATACCATCAAATTGAGTTCCTAGAGGTGACATTACTGTTATATATAGGGAATTATCAATAGATTTTAAGATTATATGAAAACATTCTCACTAGCTGTTGTTGTACATAATCAATTGCTACATCGAGTTTTAATAATCATGCACATTGTGTTTTAATATATTCTTTGTTGTTCATTCTTGCAGGGGTGATATTTTTGTTTTGTTAAAAAACGTATTAAATATGGGCAACATACGTAATAATAAAATAAAGTCTAGAAGGAAGGAGCCGCCCCCTGAAAAGGCCCATGATATAAGAGAAAATGACAGGTTGTACATGGAAAACTGTAGACATCAAGATGTTAGTGCCTTAGATCCATCAACAAGCAATGATGAAGTGGTTGAAGTCAATCAAATATTGCTTGATGTTGACTATGAAGGGATGGATGTTGAACAGGTTGTTAATTGGAAACCTCCCTGTTGTGTAGGAAAATACCTTATAGTGGGGGAGACGACACTACCAACTTACATGGGGTGACAGGTAAATACATTCATGTTTTGCATTAATTACTACAAATGGAAAGAGTTTAGGATTCTGAAAGTTGTACCTTTTTAACGATGGATGGTCCTAGATTTCACCCAACCTTCCACAGTGATGCACCTGCAAAACAAGTTAACCTTCCTCAACGTATCTTGAATGTAAATAGATAATGAAATTGAGAACAACTTAACATTAATCACAATCAGATATTCAATCAAACAGGCATTCCATTGGGATGGGAAGGGTATTTCCACCTTTTATTGTCAAAGAAATGTAGATAAGTACAGATATACCTGATCTGTCCAGACACTTCTACAACCGATTCCTGGGCTCCTGCTCCTCACAATGACTTAAGAATTCCTCTAGCGTAACAACAGCTTATCATGCCTTCTAGGTCCCTCTCTCATGGCTTCCCCTTGTATATATGGAACAAGGTAGGCAGTTGAATTCAAGAGGTGGTTGAATTGGGAGGTTGGGGAAGTTGTAGAACCAACTTCAACTAATCCCAATTCGTAATCTTAATATATTTTCTCATTTCATCTTAAGATGTGCGCAGTATTTATACAACTATACTAGCGCACAGTATGCAACTTCTGCATTTGACAACCAGCGTTCACAACATTTTGGAGGATGTGTGCAGGTTGTCTTCAATAAGACCAGCGTTTAGAATGCTAGATCACTGTGGCAATAGTAGCGCACACATGGTGAAAACTGTAGAAAAAATATTTTTTTTTCAGCTGAAGAATGTGATCTTAGCAATAACTCATCCATTATCAATCTACCTCTTCCATCGATAGTGTCCTTTTGTGTGATCAACAGAGCAATGTGATCATGGATGGAGAAGTGCATATTTGACCTATAACAGATGCCCCCTAATGTGTGAGGTCAAAGGGAAACGATGGCCGAAATACATTATAATTCCAAGTCAGAGGAGGAGAAAGAAACCGCAGAACCAAGTCACAAAAGTACCTGAAAATAACGATCAAGGTCAACGAGCAATTACAATCTTGACATCATATAGATGTTTGGTATGATACAACATGATCTCCAATACATAACTAGGAGATGTATATATAGTATGTCCACTAAAATACAAGCGTGGATCCATATCAAAGATGAGAGATCATAGCCATAACAACAAGTTGGATCTATGTCTCATGAAGAGCCAAAATAAGTGAGGCTCAGCCTTGCGCAGCTTGGGTGATAACATAAATCTGGTGATGCTATCAAAGTCCCAAGGTCTTCATCCAAACAACCCAAGGTACAAACCCTAACCATGTGAATAAATGAGCTGAAGTCGAACAAGGGGGGTATCATTTGATTACCAATCATTGATGTATACCATTAATAAACGCGAGGGCTTCCATGGATAATGATAATGGGGCCCAAGGTACCTAGTACGTTCCAACAAGTGTGAATAAGTGGACTTGAAGTAGAACACTTGAGGAACCTATTGAATAAGAGACATTGATGTATTCCCATTATTCAACAGCGAGGGAAACTGCCACTGATGACTGCAATCCCCAAGGTACTAACCGAAACTCTAAACTTCATTCCCAGAGCACAATGAGTTGAAGTCGATGGGAAGAAGTCCGCTGGAAGGGAGGCCTTAATGCATCCTCCATCATCCAACATGAGGAACACTCACAAGTTTGAGCTTCTTTGGTGTAGGACAAGTAACAAGATGAAACAAACTGACACCAGGATGGCCGACACATGAAGTCAAGGTAAACTACAGAATGGCCAACACAGGTTGTATCCTTGAACAGTGAGCACAACACAAAAGTGACTTAGACAGTTTTTAACATTAGGGGGAAGTGACATAAGCCTGCAATGTAGGAGACATTAGCAGACTCTCCATATGATTGGAATAATAACCAATTGAAAGAGTAAAAAACTCTAAGATCAAGCTCACCCAAAGGTCAAAAAATGAAACCCAATTGAATGATGGACTCAAATAGGTTTTATGTTCAAGGACATGACTGACTTAACTGCCTTAGAAACTGAAAATATGTGGACATACCCTTCTCATCCCTTATTTTTTTTGGTAAAATAATTTCCTTCTTGTTGTTTTAATGAGTCCAAGAAATCAAAATCAATAATCCCAACCATGTAAAAGTTTAACGAGCCCATGGGAGGAAGACTCAGGACCTTCTTCATTTTTTACAAAGTTCGAAGAAGAGATAGACGAATACTCTATAATACCGATCTTTAGATTTTAATATCGAGCTGAGATCTATTCTTAATCGCCGGTGTTTTCAATTTTAAGGAGTCTAAAAAACTTAAACAATAACTCCATACACCCACCCGTGGATTTTAGTATTGAGCCCGGGTTGGTATATGCTCGCTAGTGTTTTCCTGTTTATAGAGTCTGAAAAAATTAAACAATCCTCTATATACCCTCTCGTGGATTTCACATCGAGCTCGAGTAGGTGAATGCTCGCTTGGTATTTTCATATTTTGAGAGTCTGAAAACCCTAAAGAAGACTCCAAAAGTCCTTTTTCATACAGTTAGTCTCCTCCCCCGAAAAAGTGTAAAACAATGAGAGAAGGACTCTTCTAGCCACGAATGACTAGAGTATTCCTTTTTCGTAAATAATCCGCAAAAGTTTGGAAAATGGGTAAATGTATACTTAAGTGGATGTCACTTCAGATCCTTTAATGAGTCTGAGAAAGACAACTATACTCGGCAATCTTGTCATATTTAAAGAGTCTAACAAGAGTGTGAAAGAACTCTATACAAATCTTTTTTGTAAAGTTTTAATGAGCCCGGAAAATTAAATTCGTGACCTCCTTATTGTTTTTAATGAGCTCAAAGGAGAGATGGAAGAATGCTCGTAACTTCCTTACTGTTTTTAATGAGTTCGAAGTGAAGGTGGAAGAATGCTCTTAAGTGGGTCAATGTCCAAATGAATGGCAGACTGCATTATAGAATCTAGGAAAACTTCATTAGAAGGAAGTATATCATCCAAGATAGAACACATATCTAAACATTCAGATGGAGTCATCACCTGGTCAATTGGTGGAACGCAGACCTGAGAAGGTAAGCATGAATTCAGAGACTTATTCTCAGTAGCAATTCGACTCAAGGAAAAATATGCCACATAATTTGATTGTGACATGGTAGTGCCTATTGGCGAGGGATATACTTGGTCTATAGTTGGGTACTAAGAGGGATCAACAAATGTAAGCTGATTAATAGTGACAATGATTTCGTTGTGAGGAAAATGCATCACACAAAAGAGTGTAGACACCACAGCCTTCATAGCATATACGTAATCATGCCCTAGTCTCATATCAAAATCCATAGGATCCTTTAAAACCATAAAATCAACTAAGACTGTTTTTCCACCCAAAGTAACAGGTACTTGAGGGAGGAATCCCAACGGCTCACTAGGTCTTTTATCAAAAGTCAACGGCCAATTAACAGCTAGAACAAGGTTAGGAAAACCTAAATCTATCCAAGGATAAGGGGATAAGATACTAACAGAGGCTCCTTCATCTACAATACATCAATGAACTGCATGGTTTCCGATATCAATCTCTATCTGGAAAGGTGAAGAAGAAGGAAGGTGAGGCCCAGTTAGACTATTCCAATCAAAGGAAATGATCCCAGATCTTGGTAGGGGTTCACTCGACACAGATGAAGTGCCCCCCATTTCAGAAACATCTGAACTGGTAATGCAGAAGACTTCAGGGACAGATGCATCAGTCTCTGAAGGACTGATGGGATCAGTTGAAGATTGCATCGATTCGATCACTTCACTCTCCGAAGGAAGAGTGGGGTTGACCAAAGATTGCATTGGTTCAACCACTTTATCAACCAAAGGTTGATCAGGCTGTTGGGAATATATAGACAATTCAGGAGCAGAGGATCCTTCAGACATGGACCACACTCTCCGCACCACTGGAATAGCAGGGCACAGGTGAGTAAGGTGATCTCCCTTACAAAGTTTACAAGGGAACTTTGGCTTGCATCCTATAAAATTAGACTCCTTTACAACATAAATACTCTCAACATGACTAGCATTGGCTGAAAACTTGCCCCCAACATGACTTGTAGTGGTTGGTTGCTCAGAAGAAGAATACTTTTGAACTATGGACCACACGCTTTGCACTTCTGGAAGTACAGGGCACAAATAGGTCAGGTGGTCTCCCTCGCAAAAATTACAAGGGAACTTAAGCTTTTGTTTATTAGGTTTGTCGACAATGTCAACTTTCTCAGCATGACTTGTAGTGGCTGATTCAGTGTCTCCAGTATGACTCACAGTAACTGGTGACTTGTCATTAATATGACCAACAATGATTAATGACGTGTCCTCAACATGACCTATAGTGGTTGAAGACATGCTTTCAGTATGATTTGCAGTGACTGAAATTTTGCTCCCAGCATGACCTCCAGAGGTTGGGTGGGTGCCCCCAGCATGAATTTCAGATGCTGGGTTGGTGCCCCCAACATGACGTTCAGATGCTTGGTGGGTGCCCCTAGCATGACTTCCAGAGGCTAGGTGGTTTCCCCTAGCATGACTTCCAAAGGCTAGGTGGGTGGGTTCAGTATGATTTAGAGTGACTAAGTGAGTTCTCCCAACATGACCACTAGAGGTTGGGTAGGTGCCCCCAGCATGACTTTCATAGGATTGGTGGTTGCCCCCTTGCTTTGGCATCTTCTTCCTATTCTTCCTCCATCTATTCCTTTTAGAGTGCTGGTTACTAGTATTACGACTTTCACCACATGAGGTAGAAGGAGGAGGAGAAAATGTTACAAGTGAAGCAGGCATAGGGTTCTAATGCTCTTGATGTGAGGTGCTTACTTGAGAAGCATCAGGAGCATGCAAGGCATTCAAAGTGGAAAGAAACCAAACTGGTAGCCCTATAGTGAATTCCGGAAGATTCAAGGTAGCCATTAAGGGAGTACCAATGTTCCCAATGAATGGAAAAGCACAAGGATTTTCTTGAACAAGGGTCCCTTGATTGGTGCCCACTGGGATGCTATCCATAGTTTCTGACTCAACAGGCCAGAAATATCTAAGGCCAACTAAAAAACAAGGTGCATCAAGAGCACACCTCTAAAAATGTACTACAGTGACCAAAACCAGGAAAGCAGAGTTAATACTCTCAGAACTAAGTCTAGGATGATGAGGGCCCATAACAAACTAATAGAGTATCGACGGTCAGTTACATGGCATCCAATGGAGGTCCTCTATGTGCAAGCATTTGAATCACCAAACCGCCCTCCCAGGATTACTACCAAAGGGTTACCTTCCGCGTCTACCGGAGGTGAAGTTGAAATATCCTTCCACTCTACCTATGTAGAGCCCTAGGGTTATGATAATAAGGATACCATAAATATGAAAATACCTGGGGGAACAGCCGTCAGCCTAGCCAAGCCGCATGGGAAGGGTAGCAAAGCCCAAAATCCAAAAAGCACTTAAAAGTACTATTGGACCCCCATACGCGAATCAGCTCTGGTTTATGTTTGAAAGGAAAGTGAGGGCATCCTCAACAGTTCCAGTCGCACACGGCCTCGTGCTTAACTCTGGTTTGAGTAGAGCGTTCCAAGGATATTTTGATATAGGGGGATTTACCTAAGAGATTGTATTGCTACGATTGTTGAGTAATGAAACCAATTTCGAGTAGTTTAAGGTGATTTACCCCGAAACCCTAGCCTAAGCTAGTTAATGTTGTGTCATACCTAAAAGGAAAAAGTTGCTAATTAATTTTATTAAATTTTCTTTTTAGGGGCTACTTTTTACTCAAGAAGGGTAGTGAAGTGTGTGGTATGGTTCATGACAGAAAGTAAAGTGCGGAAAAATAATGCATGAAACTTCAAAATTTTCGTTTATGTTTTTTCAAAACAAGAAATAGGCAATCTTAAGCATAATTTTTTTTAAAAAATTTCTTTTAAATTTTCAAAGCAAGACAATCTATGCTACTTCGAAAAAAGATAATAAATATTACTACTAAGCTACCAAATTCAATTTTGATCGTTTTCTTCTATTTGCAAAAGAAAATGAATCTGAAAAGGGAACAAGTAAGATCTAACCAAAGTGGGTAAAGATAAGAAACCTAATGGCTTAAACCAAACAAATCAATAGACTTGACAAAGACTTGACCTACAGAGTTGTTTCATTGGAAAAAAATCTAGATTTGGAATAGGATGTAAAAGAAAAAGGGAAAATAGATGCATGCAATGAAAAAACAAACCAAGAGGCTACTCCTAAGCATAAAAACCCAAGAAAAACATCTGACAAACAAAAGAGTAGGTAAGCAAACCAAAGGTAACCCTACTGCCACACAAAACGCAAAAGGAAAAGCTGAAAAAGACTTAAACCGAAATAGACTGATCTGAATAGGAGTTCAGAAGGTATCCATACCAAAGGACTATTCAAGAACCACCCTAAGAACTCAAACTAGAATCAAAACCTTAAAAAAAAGCAAGACATAGTAAAAGTGCGCAGCTGTTGCAACATACAACAAGCGTTGAGTGCGCAGGTCTGCAAGAGTGCAACAAGCGTCCAGGGCAAAAAGTGTGCCACTGTGACTAATAGAGAGTCGCGCAAAGGCTCAAAAAGCATTAAAAAAAGGAATGACACCTAAAAACAAGTGTTGAAACAAGTAAAGCAAACCAAAGTACTTTCAAGAGGTGAACAAGACTCACAAAATACAAAGCTGTCTCAGTATCCAGTCAAAGAAGCAAAGCAAAAAGCTAGAAGTAGACCCAACAACCTGGAAACCAAACCCTAATAAAATTTTTGAACCTACAAGAAAAATGCACTACTGTGTGATATAAGAACCAACGCCTGCCACAAGAGATGCACTATTGTGTTTCATGGAAACCGGTGCACAAGACCGAAATGCGCTACTGTATGCACAGTAAACTAGCACACAGGGAATTAAAGCAATCAAAAGAGATTTGCTCAACCAGACTGAAATGAATCAAGATAAAAAGAACAGGAAAATAACCTATAAAAACATCTCAGAAAACAAAAAACTGAATAAACTCGAAGAAAACCTACCAAGGTCCCCTAGAGCAGAAAACAACCAGTTACTCCCCAGCAGAGTTGCCAGTTCTATTGTGAAGGAAAATACCTTATAATGGGGGAGATGACACTACCAACTTACATGGGGTGGCAGGTAAATAAATTCATGTTTTGCATTAATTACTACAAATGGAAAGAGTTTAGGATTCTGAAAGTTGTACCTTTTTAACGATGGATGGTCCTAGCTTTCGCCCAACCTTCCATAGTGATGCACCTGCAAAACAAGTTAACCTTCCTCCACGTATCTTGACTATAAATAGATAATGAAATTGAGAACAACTTAACATTAATAACAATCAGACATTCAATCAAACAGGCATTCAATTGGGACGGGAAGGGTATTTCCACCTTTTATTATCAAAGAAATGTAGATAAGTACAGATATACTTGATCTATCCAGACACTTCTGCAACAGATTCCTAGCATCCTGATCCTCACAATGACTTAAGAATTCTTCCAGCGTAACAATAGCTTATCATTCCTTCTAGGTCCCTCTCTCATGGCTTCGCCTTGTATTTGTGGCACAAGGTAGGCAGTTGAATTCGAGAGGTGGTTGAATTGGGAGGTTGGGGAAGTTGCAGAACCAACTTCAACTAATCCCAATTCGTAATCTTAATATATTTTTTCATTTCATCTTAAGATGTGCGCAGGTTTCATACAACTAGAATAATGCACAGTATGCAACTTTTGCATTTGACAACCAGCGTTCACAACATTTTGGAGAATGTGTGCAGGTTGTCTTCAATAAGACCAGCGTTCAGAACGCTAGATCACTATGGCAATAGTAGCGCACACATGGTGAAAACTGTAAAAAAAATATGTTTTTCAGCTGAAGAATGTGATCTTAGCAATAACTCATCCAGGATCAATCTAGCTCTTCCATCCATAGTGTCCTTTTCTGTAATCGACAGAGCAATTTGATCACGAACGGAGAAGTGCTGATTTGACCTATAACACTGACCAAGAAGAGCACACACATGTCAAACACACTGATCCCTTGCCGGACTAAATTGTGAACCGAAGGCCACAAAAAATAGGTGACGAGACTCGTACTTCCTTTCCGACTCCCTTGCCTCGACTATCAAGCGGATGACGAAGAACTCCCAGATGTATTCATGTGGATGAAAGTTCATTTTCAGGACTTGAAGGTATGTTTCCCAAACACACTATTGATTTCCATTGTAGTAGGATAATCAAAGAATTTTTTGAATCCAAAACCGATGCAGCAAAATGTCAATTGTTTATGGCTTTGTTAAAATTACATTGTCTAGCTCATGTTAGGAGAATTTTGGGCATAAAGGTAGTTAGAAGTTTAGAGGCCAACAATCATGTTGTTAGAAATCTATAGTCTGCATTTAATTTGATTTGAAAAACTTCTCGTACAAAATATTTTAATGCAGCTCGTCGTGTACTGTCGGAATCGATTGTAGACAAATCCACAAGGCAACGTCTCCTACTATCACACACATGTAAAATCTTTAAAGTAGATATAAAGACTCTTCAAAATTATTATTCTAGAACTTGAGACCCCAGGCCAAAAAGATTGTTGGGCCTTTGTTGGTAGGTTACCTTGTTTAGACATGAAGTTTATTGATGTTGTTAAAGAACTAGTGCAAACGTTTTGGCATGATAACACTAGACCATCATCGAATCAAAGAGATGTGTTAAAGTTGAGAAAAGTCATTAAGGGGTGTGAACCCCATGTCAAGCACTTCCTTGACATGACACAAACAAAACTCTATGAGAGGTTCAAGAATGAGCACACACAATTGAACTTGGGCCAAAGGTCCTTTGAAAAATGCAAACCCTTGTATGTTAGAATTTGCATTGATCGCAACACATGTTGTTCTAGATACCATGTAGAATTTGAGTACTATTATGATACATATATACATATATTTTGTGATTTGCATACTAACATTTTGCAGGAATTCTCATCGTTACAACCACTGAATGCATCCAAAGAATTTATATATAGCATAATGTGTCCAAGCCTTGAAGGACAAAAATATTATAAAATATCATGTTTATATGGGACATGTTCTAGGTGCAATGGATTTACATTATTGAGTCGTTGCATCCATGAAACCAAGGAGCACGAATTTGGGAGAATGTCAGTAGAAATGCAGAACTTCAAGTACATAACATATCAAGTAGATAGTGCGAAGGAAAGAAAAAAAATTGCATTGGTGAAGTCACACGTAATCTAATTTTGCATACTTTCATACTGTACATGTTGAATTTGTACATATATATTCAGATTGAAAATGTCACATTGTATTAATGCCCTTAGTTTTGTGGCGCTGGGTACAAATTTGCGATTTCATGAAGGAATTCTACCAAAAGACAGAGTAGTATGTACAGCATGTCCATGTAGAAAGATGGCAGGATGAACAGTACAGACAGTGTAGGGACACCTTTCCCAATGGAACAATATTGTCGGTTGTGGACTTTGCTGAAAACTACACCCTGCAGCCACAAAATGAGATTCAAAGTCAATACTACCATTTAGACTAAGTTAGCATAATGGTCCATATCACGTATAGGAATGCACCAGAGAGCAGCAATGACATGAGGATAATATTGAAAGAGACCAACTTCTACATCAGTGACGATAGGTGACACGACCTACATTATGTGCAACATTGCTTCAGAATGTTCTATGATCAACTAAAGGAGAGAGGTATACAGATGGATGAGCATTGGATATGGTCAGATGGTTGTGCAGGCCAGTTCAAAAATGCACGTGTATTCCAATGGTTGAGTATTTTTCACAAGACTTATAATGTGTTGCATATATGGAACTATTTTGAGACCGGGCATGGAAAGGGAGAGCATGATGGGGCTGAAGCATGTCTCAAAAATTCCCTATGAAGGGAGGAGATGAGGTGCATGACAAACCCTCATATTTGGGATGCAGAATCCATAGTTCGATGGTGCTCTGTAAAAATGTCAGATCGAACCACGAAGCAACACAAACTAACAGGTAGAGGACATGTTGTCAGACATTTTTGGCATGTGGTTGATATAGATCGATCACGTTCTTATAGTTGTAGTACTGTGCAAGGCACTCATGGATTTCATTCGGTTCGAAGATCAAACAACCCCTTATTTGAAATATGGACACATAAACTTTCTTGATTTTGTGGGCCTTACAACAGTTGTGAGTGGGATGAATGTGAATCAATGGATTGGGTTGATTAATGGGATCATGTATCACTTGCAGTGGAAACACGTACAGTTGTTGAAACAATCCAGTTAGAGGAAGGTCAATCCTTTATTTCAAATGAATATGATCATATATCTAATCTTGTATAGCTAGGTAAACATTTCTGCATGCATATCCCGGTTCCCTCCTTGTTTTTGTAATTATCCAAGTTATCAAACCACTTCTTGTTGGAATATGACCATAAAATGCATTTTTGCAGGACACATCTACGCAGTTGTCACCCTGAAAGATAGTGCAATTGGGATGAATTATTGGTTGGTACGAGGCATCCAGGGGAAGCAAACCCTCCTCGCATCATTAACCGATAGTGAAGGCATTACCGTTCCGACTGGCTCGATGGTTGTTCAGGGGGAATATCTTACAGTAGATGGAAAGGGACCAAAGAGCAATGGCTACACATACACAGATTATAGACCAAGTTCACAGGTGTATCACTTTGCGCACTTGATCGTTGGTACAAACATCCAACTGCAAACAATGTCAATGAAGACATCAAACAAGGTATGCTACTTACTACCTCATGAAGAGCACGAGAGGTTGTTCGAGACAATAAAAAACCGAGACGATCCAGAAGGCCTAATTGATTGAGGTACATAGTATAGCCATATGATTGTTTATTCATGCATGATTAATGTTATTCATGTTAGATAGTTTATTTGATATCGTTATCTTATATCGTTTATTTGATGTTTGAGTTATGATTAAGTTACTATTACAATACATTGATGTTTTACACCAAACACTCCAATTCATTGGTCCCAAGGTCAAGGTTTCATCGTTTGACCATGTTTAGTGCCATAAAACCCATACTGAGTGCTAAAATACTCCTAGTTGCACCCATATCATTTATTGGAGTCTAAAAATATCCTTGTCATTTGAGGCTAAACTCCTAGGGTTTCCTCAGCAAACCTATAGTCTCTAGGACATCTAGGAATCCGTCATTGGCTTCAACAACAAGCTTATGTTAATCAATGTCTCTCCACTAGCATGATTATATTTATTAGGGTTTAAAAACCATACCCATGTCACGTCACACAAGTACACCACTAGAGAACTCACTACATGTCCATCTTGGTATTTCAATCCTCAAACCCTAGGCCTTATACTCTAGCATCAAACCCTAATATGCATTTGGTTGGTGATAAGAATGAGATGCTTTATGTTGGGATTGAACTATTTCAATATTTAGGCCTCTAACACCTCTGCAACTTCTTCCACTACCATGATCTCATATTTAAATGATGTCAATGGCTTTTGATTATGAGATACAAAGGTTGCAGTCATCTCCAAGACCTTAAATTTGCCTTGCAAATAAATATAAAAATTTCTTTTTCTTGGAACGTTGGGGTACATGCAAGAACACATGAACATGTTAATATGAGATATCTCATGCAAACCCTAGCCATTTCACATCACACAAGTACACTACAATATAACATTATTTCTAGCATCCAAGGCTACATGTCCATCCTGGTATTTCAATCCTCAAACCTTAGGTCTTATACTCTAGCATCAAACAACATAAATCTCTACAAGAACATCCAACATGTCTATCTTTCACTTATCTTCTCCACTAGTTGGATTAAATAACAAGATTATGTAAATCAAGCTCTCGCTACTAGCATGATTCTCTTTCTTAGGTTTTACAAATAGTAGCCATGTCACATTACACAAGTACATGTCAAGACAACGTTATTGATAGCACCCAAAATCATGTTAGGCATTAGCTCCACTTTCCATGTCTTCTAATAGGGAAATGACCTTAGTGTTAGAACAAGATGCTCAACTTTTGACCTAATTTGTCACTTTCTCAAAATTACTTGGAATTTCCCTTTGTGAGGACTTTTACTTGGGGTTCCCAATTATCTCACATACTCTTAGACCCTCAACCATGGGCGCACAAAAAATCTCAACTCTACTCTTCGTCGATGGATATCGCACACATATAATGTAAATCAATCCTCGGCTTTGCAAGAAATGTGGTCCATCTGGCTTACCCACAATGAATGTATACGTTAGAATATTTTAGCATGCCCTCGGAAAATATTTTATATACTTAAATATGGTAGGAGGAAAGTACACATAAATCCAAAGCCTCTGAAACCTCAAAGAGTAGAGTTTCACCTAGTCACAATCACTTTTTTGCTTTAGTGAATTTGCATGGAGCCTCACAAAAATATCCTAGTTCTTATATTAGATTTAGTTGCATTGAAAACTTATCATGCATAAACCAAATCTGAAAAATCACTTTTACAACAATTATAGCAATAGTAAAACAACCCTTAACTTATTCAATGATGATGTCAAATCACTCAAAAAATTTATCTTTTACTTATGATAAATTAGCAATACATATATAACTATAAATTACAATTCAAGAACATGCATGAGAGCCTTATCACAAGGCTAGTACAATTCACTAGTTCTCCAAATAGCTAGGGAAAATAGTGAAAGCCCTAGCTGAAACAAGGAGATATAACATGCATGAATGACTAAAACAAGTCCTCCAATGCAATACATCTGCTTCTCTTCTTCTTATTTAGAAAATGCACCTAGGGTTTGTAATGTCCCCATTTTGACCCTTGTAATATTTTGGGCTATAATGTAAATATTGTATGCATATTATGTATGATTCCTAGTGTGGAGCTCAAGGCCAAGGCCCCGATAGTGAATGCTCGACCTTCAAGAGGCAAGTATTGGATATTATGCTACCCATGTGCAAGTGAACCATGGGGATTGTAAATATGCATTTTAATATAAATTCCCACAACTAGCTATGCAATGCAACAAGAGATGGGGGCATGATATTTACAAGGAATTGGGAGGGAAATATTCAAACCTTTGATCCAATCAAGTCAAGCCAAATGTCAATGAGAGAACCCATCAACCTTCAAGTACCCATGCCGACTTTTGTATCCAATCATTTACTCTCCCAAGAGTTGGTTGAGGTAGTTAATGCCTTGGGGAATGGAGAGGTATGGCTATCCAAATTCAAATATGGGCAAGCCACCCTTCATGGAAATTCGTGTTTGGCTTCTTGGGCAAGAAAAGAGCCATGAATTTCTCCCCAAGCCATTATTCACCCATCAGTTTTTCTCTCTCACGAGTTTGGAGCTACCTGGGCGTTTTCCTCCATGGTTTTGTTGTGTTTCCTTCTTTCTCCTAGCTGGGAAGGGCATTTTTGTGTTGTATAACAGTGGGGAAGAAAGGGAAATCGATTTGGGTACCATAGAGGTTTTTTTGGCTCACTGATTGCTTGCATATCTATGGGATAAATCGTTCTCTTCCCTATGGTCGATTTTCCCTCTCACAAATCCTTTTTTGGTGTGCCTACGTTTTGGGGAAAACCCATGTCCATCTAGCTTCTAAGTCCCATTTCTGAAATTGCGTTTCCCAGCCCATATCTGAGTTTTGTGTGTAAGTGAATGCTGGATTTGAGCTTGAGAGTCCCATTTTCCTTGTAGATATCATGCTGAGCTCGGGGTTGGTCTCTGAGTGCTGAAAGAATATAGGTTGGGCAGAGACCTATGGTTGGGTGGAACGTTGCAGCGACATAGCTAGTTGCTTGGGACAACATTACAGTGAGATGAGTATATTCTCTTGTGTGTATTTACTTCTGCACTGTTTTTATTAATTGATTATTGTTATTGATATGCCGAATGCATGTGAAATGTGTGTGGATAGTTTTATTCCGTTGTGCATGTTTTATTTGAGTTGCATCTGCATACATATGCATTTTATTGTAATGCCAATTGTTCGTATTTATATCACCGTTGAAATGGGCTAAGTCTTATAAAAGCCTAGATTTTGGTATCATGTTTCCTTCCTTGCGTTCGATCCATGGGAGGGGACGTTATAGGGTTTCATAAAAAAACCCTAATCATAAACCTCCAATGGATGTAACAATATAATCTCAGAAGGATCAAGATCAAGCCAAGATGTCCTCCCTAGACTTTAGATATCCTCCTAGGGGTGTTTTCATGAACCATAGTGAATTCCTCCATGAATCTAATTACAAATAAAACAGTGTGATATTGATGGTATGAGAATGAATAAATCCTTATTCTATATATCATTGCAATTGGAGGTGTCCTCTAGTGTTGACATCCAAAATCATGTTAGGTGTTAGCTCCGCTCTCCATGTGTTCTACTAGGGAAATGTCCTTAGTGTTAGAACAAGATATTAGTAACCTTAGTGATCACAAGTCTTCACAAATGTGAAAGAGAGGTGATCCAATTTCTCTTAAGGGGGCCATTTATCATCTGATGTATCATGGGTGCGCGTGGCCACTGTGGACACATCCACAATGGCTATGTGCACTTGTGGGAGTCGACGAAATCCAAGTCCGCTCGTCGGTTTGGGTTTCGTGGCCCTGGAGCAAATCCTTAAAGTGTCCCTAAATTGCCCTAGGGTGCTCGACGAAAATTCCCGTAGCACCCAAAACGTGGTTGTGATCTCGAATACGTCGATTCTGATGGATCTGGGATGCTGGGTTTCAACTAGGGGACCCCCCACAGCGTGCCTCGAAGTCCCAAAAATGGTGCCAATGTGCCATCTCTGGAGCTAGGGTTTTGCTCAGTGAGGGCCATTCCAAATTCGCTCAAGGGGGGCATTTCTCATCCGAAGGCTCCCAGGTGTGCCTAGCCACCGTGGATGAATCCAGAATGGACACATGCACCTATGGGAGCCAATGGAATCCAAGTCCGCTCGTCGGTTTGGGTTTTGTGGCCCTGAAGCAAATCCTCAAAGTGTCCCTGAATGGCCTCGGGGTGCCCAAAAAAAATGCACGTAGCACCCAAACCGTGGCTCCAATCACGAATTCATCAATTTTGATGGATCCAGGATGCCGGGTTTCAGCTAGGGGCCCACCCACACCATTCCTCAAAGTCCCGAAAATGGTGCCAATGTGCCATCTCTAGAACTAGGGTTTTTCTCAATGAGGGCCATTCCAAATTCGCTCAAGGGGGCCATTTCTCATCCGAAGGCTCCCGGGCATGTGTGGCCACCATGTACACATCACAAATTGTCACATGCACCTATGGGAGCCGATCCAAGTCCGCTCACCCATTTGGGTTCCTTGGCCTTGGAGCAAATCCTCAAAGTGTCCTTGAATGGCCCTGGGGTGCTCGACGAAAATCCACGTAGCACCCAAACAATGGCTCCGATCGAAAATTTGTCGATTTCGATGGATCCGAGACACCAGGTTTCAGCTATGGCACCCCCCATTCTATGCCTCCAAGTCCCGAAAATGGTGCCAATGTGCCATCTCCGGAGCTAGGGTTTTGCTTAGTGAGGGCCATTCCAAATTCGCTCGAGGGGGCCATTTCTTATCCGAAAGATCCCAGGTGTGTGTGGCCACCTTGGCCATGTGCACCTATGGGAGCTGACAGTATCCAAGTGCACTCACCGGTTTGCGTTCCGTGGCCCCAGAGAAAATCATCAAAGTGTCCTTGAATCTTCGATAGCGAATCCGTCGATTTTGATGGATCCAAGACACTGGGTTTTAGCTAGGGGAAACCCCACACCATGCCTCGAAGTCCCGAAAATAGTGCCAATGTGCCATCTCCAGAGCTAGGGTTTTGCTCAGTGAGGGCCATTCTAAATTCGCTCAAGGGATCCATTTCTCATCCAAAGTCTCCCCGACATGTGTGGCCACCGTGGACACATCCAAAATGGCCATGTGCACCTATGGGAGCCGACGGAATCCACTTTTGCTCCTCGGTTTGGGTTCCATGGCCCCGAAGCAAATCCTCAAAGTGTCCTTGAATGACCACAGGGTGCCCGATGAAAATTACCATAGCACCCAAACCATGGCTCCGATCGCAAATCCATCGATTCCGATGGATCAGAGGCACCAATTTTCAGTTAGGGGACCCCCCACGCTGTACCTCAAAATCCTGGAAATGGTGCCAATGTGACATCTCTAGAGATAGGGTTTTGTTGACTAAGGGTCATTCCAAATTCGCTTAAGGGATCCATTTCTCATCTGAAGGCTCCCGGGCGTGCTTGGCCACTGTGGATGCTTCCACAATGTCAATATGCACCTATGGGAGTCAACGGAATCCAATTCCACTCTCCGTTTTGGGTTCCGTGGCCCCAACGCAAATCCTCAATGTGTCCCTGAATAACCTTGGGGTGCCCGACGAAAATGACCATTGCACCCAAACCGTGACTCCAATCATGAATCCGTCAATTCCAATGGGTCCAAGGCACTGAGTTTCATCTTGGGGACCCCCCACACCGTGCCTCAAAGACTCAAAAATGGTGCTAATGTTCCATCTCTAGAGTTAGGGTTTTGCTTAGTGAGGGCCATACCAAATTCACTCAAGGGGGTCATTTCTCATTTGAAGGATCTCGAGCATGCGTGGCCACTCTGGAAACATCCACAATGGCCAATTGCACCTGTGGGAGTTGACGGAATCCAAGTCCGCTCGCCTGTTTGGGTTCCGTGGCCCCGAAGCAAATCCTCAAAGTGCCCCTGAATGGCCCTAGGGTGCCCGACGAAAATGCCCGTAGCACCCAAACCGTCGCTCCAATTGTGAATTCATCAATTCCGATGGATTCGAGATGCTGGGTGCCAGCTATGGGACCCACCAAACCATGCTTGGATGTCCCAAAAATAGTTCCAATGTGCCATCTCCAAAGCTAAGGTTTTACTCAATGAGGGCCATTCCAAATTCGCTGAAGGGGGCCATTTCACATCCGAAGGCTCCCGGGAATGCATGGCCACCGTGGACACATCCACAATGGTGCATATTTCCATTGTGGACATGTGCACGATGGCTACACATGCCTGAGAGCCTTCGGATGAGAAATGGCCCCGTTGAGCGAATTTGGAATGGCCCTCACTCAGCAAAACCCTAGATCTGGAGATGGTACATTGGCACCATTTCCGATACTTCGAGGCACGGTGTGGGGGGCCCTAGCTAAAC
The DNA here is from genome assembly GCA_027924585.1 of Larix kaempferi. NCBI lineage: Eukaryota > Viridiplantae > Streptophyta > Pinopsida > Pinales > Pinaceae > Larix > Larix kaempferi. The sequence goes on from BSBM01001329.1 coordinate 9,113,192, forward strand.
CCGACGTCCTAGATGTTGAATATTGTAACTTCTAAGAATATTATATTTGTACATTATTATTCCGGAGATGTTTCATCCCTCCGAGGTAACCCTATTATGTATCCGGAGATGATTATTCCTCCGATGGGTTGTGGTAACTAGGGTTATTAGACCCACCATGTGGGGATCAGCCCTGATCTCATATTTTAGGGGTTATTAGACTTCTCCAGGAGAGGTCGACCCCATTAGGGTTTTTAGTCAATCGGGAACTAATATAAATAGAGGAGGTGAGCTCCTCGTTAGACACACTTGCACAACTCAGAAAAGTAGCGCACTTGTCTGGGAGGTCTGCTAAGGAGGTAGAGAAGGAGGGAGCACATCTTGTATTTTGGTTGATCATCTTATTGAGGAAAGATTTGCTGGGTTTTCTACCCCATGAGGGTTTCCCAGGGTAAATTCTGTGTCTATCTTGTGATTATGTTTCTTTCAATGATCTTGCTAGTCTATTTGGTTTAAACTTAACATGGTATCAGAGCTAGCCTGAATAGGACATCTTTCACAAGGTAAGAATATCTCTCTCTCTCTCTCCGGTGAAAAATTAGGGTTTTAGCAAAAAGTTGGTATTGTTGAATTCTGATTGCATGGATGGATAGCCCTTCTCAAAACCAATCTTTTGAGCCCTAGATCGAACTTTTTGGTTGGGTAGAACTCCGGGAAAGTCAAACCCTAGTTTTACCAAAAGTGCGATAAACCGGAAATTGGTTTCAGCAAAAATTTGGTATTGTTGAATTCTAATTGCATGTCTGGATAACCCTTCTCAAAACCAATCTTTTGAGCCCTAGATCAAACTTTTTGGTTGGGTAGAACTCCGGGAAAGTCAAACCCTAGTTTTACCAAAAGTGCGATAAACCAGAAATTTTGTCCCAGGATCCGGAAAAGTAAAAAGGTTAAAGTTTCCAGGTAAATACTATTCTATATCTTGTCTCTTGGACTCCCCCAAGAGAAGATGGCTCCAAACACTAAGCTTGAAGACAAGTTAGAAGGTATAGAGAATTTCCGGGCATGGAAATACATAATTGGTCTCCTTCTTGAAGAGAATGATCTTGCTCAGTACATTAAGGATGAAGTTGCAGAACCTGAAGGAGATGAAGCCAAAGAGAATCGTAGAAAGGACCTGATTAGGGCAAAGAGAATCATAGTGATTCCATTAAGGACCACTTGATTCCCCAAGTGGCTTCCAAGAAAACTCCAAAGGAGATGTATGATGCCCTAGGAAGAATGTATGAGGGAAAGAACATCAATAGGAAGATGAACCTAAGAACTCAGTTGAAGAGTACCAAGATGAACAAAGGGGAATCCATTCAAGACTACTTCTCAAGGGTCTCCCAAATCAAGGAGAAACTAGATGCCATTGGTGATACTCTTGATGAAGATGAACTTGTGATGACTACTCTAAATGGTCTCACTAGACCTTGGGAGTCATTTATACAAACTATGTGTGCCAGAAAAGAAAGTATGAAGTTTGATGTAGTGTGGGAAGATTGTGTTCAAGAAGAGGCTAGAGTAGCCAACAGAGAATCACTCCTCAAGGAGGATGACCAAGCCTTGGCCACTCACACCAAAAGAAGAATAATGGGTCACTTCAAGAAAGTTGACCACAAAGGATCAACACTTCTCTAAATTTAAAAGGAATAGAGGACCCAATCCAGTAAGAGATCTCTCCACAGTTCAGTGTTACAATTGTCTTAAACTAGGACACATTGCCAAATTTTGTCCTTCACAAAAGAAGAAGAAGTTTGTACACAAAAGACACCATGCACATATGGCAGAAGATGATAGTGAAGAAGAAGAAGAAGAAGAAGAAGAAGAGGAAGAGGAAAGGCCTCGAAGGAAAAGATCTAAAGTAAAGAAAGAAGATCCAGAAGAATATGTCCTATTCTCCGCACTCTCTGGATCTGTATATCCTGGAGAAGATACATGGCTCATTGATAGTGGTGCCTCTAAGCACATGACAGGTCAAAGAAAGACTTTCTCAAATCTTGAAGAAAAGTCTTCTACACAAAAGGTATCTCTAGGAGATGATTACCAATATCCCATCAAGGGGATTGGTGAAGCAAGCTACAAGCTAGATTCTGGAACACCGTTGAATATGAAAGAAATTTTATATGTGCCGGGATTGAAGAAAAACCTACTCTCTATCTCTGCACTAGATAAGAAAGGTTTTAGAGTTTCCTTCGTAGATGGTCAAGTACTTATGTGGCCCAAAGGAAAATCTATTGAAGATGCAGTTGTCATTGGTGAAGAGGAAGGAGGCCTCTATAAGCTCAAGGGACATCCAGAAGTTGCCCTTGCTCATGAAACATCTAGCCCCAGTGAGCTATGGCACAGAATATTAGCTCACATTAACTATAAAGCCCTACCCTATGTAATCAAGGTGGTCATAGGTTTACCAGACTTAAAGGTTGATCATAATGGCTCATGCAAAGGATGTGAAAAAGGGAAGAATATCAAGAATCCTTTTCCAAAGAGTGAAACAAAAACTAAGAACATTTTGGAGCTAATACATTCAGATGTGTGTGGACCAATGCCCAACACTTCCCTAAGTGGTTTTGAATACTATCTCTCTTTCATTGATGACTATTTGAGCAAGACATGGATATACTTTTTAAAAGGTAAGAATGAAGTCTTTGGAAAATTCAAAGAGTTCTAGGCCTTAATAGAAAATCTCTCAGAAAAGAAAATCAAGATTCTCAGAACAGATAATGGGGGAGAATATACTTCAAAGGACTTTGAAGACTTTTGTAAGGAAGCTGGGATCAAGAGGGAACTAACCACTCCCTAAAATCCCCAACAAAATGGGGTGGCTGAAAGAAAGAATAGAACCATCATGGAAGCTGTAAAAACTATGATACATGATCAAGATCCACCTATGTATTTATGGGTTGAAGCAGCTAGGACATCAGTCTATGTGCAGAATAGACTTTCCCATAGTGCTCTTGAATTCAAAACTCTAGAAGAAGTGTTCACAGGAAAGAAGCCTGAGGTAAGTCATCTCAAAATATTTGGTTGTCCTATGTACATTCACATTCCAAAAGAAAAGAGAACCAAGTTGGATCCTTCTGGTAAGAAGGGAAAATTTGTTGGATACTGTGAATCATCCAAAGCCTTCAGAATCTACATACCAGGTTTTCATCATATGGAAATAAGTAGAGATGTAACATTTGATGAAGAAGCAACTCTCAAGAAATCCAGGAAGTGTCAACTTGAAGAAATCTATGAAGAAGATACACCTCCTAGAATCACAGAAGCTGTGCACATTCCTGAAGATGATATTCCTGAAGATCATGACATGATAGAACCAAAAGAACCCCCTATTTCAGACTTATCTAGGAAAAGAAGGCCAACATGGGCTAGAGACATTATTCAAGGAGCTGAAAGATATGGAGCTCCTGAAGGCTCCACCAGAGAAAGAAAGAAACCAAAGCTAGTATCCAACTATATAGCCTTGATGTGTGATCTTGTGGATCAACATCCTACTAGCTAAGAAGAGGCAGCTCAAAAGAAAGAATGGGTAGAAGCAATGACAGAAGAATATCAGTCAATAATGAAAAATGATGTTTGGGATATAGTTCCCGAACCAAAAGATAAAAGTGTGGTTTCTTCCAAATGGATTTTTAAAATAAAACATGCTGCAGATGGTAGCATTGAAAAATATAAGGCAAGATTTGTAGCCCGAGGATTCTCTCAGAAAGAGGGAATTGACTATGAAGAAACATTTGCACCAGTTGCTAGGTATACTTCAATTAGAACTATCATGGCACTTGCATCTATGATGAAGTGGAAATTACATCAAATGGATGCTAAGACAATTTTTCTGAATGGTGTAATTGAAGAAGAAGTGTACATAGAACAACCACAGGGGTTCGAGGTTAAAGACGGGAGAATTCATGAATGCAAACTGAAAAAGGTATTATATGGATTAAAGCAAGCTCCCAGAGCTTGGTATGGAAGGATTGACAATTTCTTAACAAGCATGGGCTTTACCAAGAGTAAAGCTGACCCTAATCTTTATCTTAAGGTAATGGATGATGAACCAATTATACTACTATTATATGTAGATGATCTATTTCTAACCGGAAATGAGAAACATATTATTGAATGCAAGAAGAAGCTTTCTTCAAAATTCGAGATGAAAGATCTCGGATTAATGCACTACTTCTTAGGTCTAGAAGTATGGCAAGAACCAAAAGGAATCTTTCTAAATCAAGGTAAGTATGTTGTGGAGATTCTAGAAAGATTTAATATGTTGGAGTGTAAAGCCATGGCCACTCCCATGGACTCCAACTTGAAGTTATTAATTAATGACACATCAGAATTAGTGGACATAACTCTATATAGACAAATCATTGGGTCTTTAATGTATTTAACAAATACTAGGCCGGATATATGCTCTGTCGTAAATACCCTGAGTCAGTATCTAGTAGAACCTAGAAAGGTTCACTTAATAGCTGCAAAGCATGTGATGAGGTACCTAAAGGGTACTTTAGATTTTGGTCTATATTATATTGGAAACCATGAACTCAATTTACATGGTTACTCAGACTCTGATTGGGCAGGAAGTATCTCAGACAGAAAGAGTACATCAGGTGGATGTTATGGTCTTGGATCTGCCATGATCTCATGGTTCAGCAAGAAACAATCCAGTGTGGCTCTCAGTACTGTTGAAGCAGAATACATAGCTTCCTGCTTTGCTAGCTGTGAAGCAGTATGGCTTCAGAAACTATTATCTGGAGTGTTTGATTTAGATATGGATCCCACTGTGATCATGTGTGACAATCAAAGTTGCATCAAAATGACAGAAAATCCTATATTCCATGATAAATCAAAACACATAGAGATCCGATACTTTTACATACGAGACATGGTGCAGAGAGGGGCTATCAAACTCGAATATATAAGTACTGAAGAACAAGTTGCTGATATATTAACCAAACCCCTGTCTCATGTGAAATTTGAATACTTCCGAGACAAGCTTGGTGTAACTCTAAAGGACCCTCCTCGAAAGGGGGAGTAGTATTGTCACTAATGATGAAGATACATGTCTACCACTCTTAGATATTTAAGCTTATTTAGATTTAGACTTCTTACACTTAGAACACTTACACTATTTTTATTTTTTATGATATATGCAGTGATGAGGATACATGCTTTTGATGATAGATGTATTAGTGAGAATACATGCTTTTGATGATAGATGTATTAGTGAGAATACATGCTTTTGATTATAGATGTATTAGTGAGAATACATGCTTTTGATGACAGATGTATTAGTGAGAATACATGCTTTGATGATATATGTTTTGATTAATGTACTTGTATGGTTGAGGATACTGGTACCTGTATTGATGAGGATACATGTGAGGATTGCATCATCCTTGAACACATGTTCTAAAGTGAGCCGTATACAGATGTCTCTGAGAAAGAAGAGGATTGCATCATCCTTGAACATACGTTCTAAAGTGAGCCGTAGACAGATGTCTCCGAGAAAGAAGAGGATTGCATCATCCTTGAACATACGTTCTAAAGTGAGCCGTAGACAGATGTCTCCGAGAAAGAAGAGGATTGCATCATCCTTGAAGATACGTTCTAAAGTGAGCCGTAGACAGATGTCTCTGATAAAGAAGAGGATTGCATCATCCTTGGACATGGTCCTAAATGTACGGTTGAGGATTAAGTCATCCTTGGACATGGTCCTAAATGTACGGTGGAGGATTAAGTCATCCTTGGACGTGGTCCTAAATGTACGGTGGAGGATTAAGTCATCCTTGGACATGGTCCTAAATGTACGGTGGAGGATTAAGTCATCCTTGGACGTGGTCCTAAATGTACGGTGGAGGATTAAGTCATCCTTAAACGTGGTCCTAAATGTACGGTGGAGGATTAAGTCATCCTTGGACGTGGTCCTAAATGTACGGTGGAGGATTAAGTCATCCTTGTATGTGGTCCTAAATGTACGGTGGAGGATTAAGTCATCCTTGGACGTGGTCCTAAATGTACGGTGGAGGATTAAGTCATCCTTGGACATGGTCCTAAATGTACGGTTGAGGATTAAGTCATCCTTGGACGTGGTCCTAAATGTACGGTTGAGGATTAAGTCATCCTTGGACGTGGTCCTAAATGTACGGTTGAGGATTAAGTCATCCTTGGAAGTGGTCCTAAATGAACGGTTGAGGATTGGATCATCCTCGGACTTTGGTCCTTTGAATTGAGCCGTAGACAAGATGTCTTCGAAAATAAAATCCTGAATGAATAGGTAAGGGGTTTGGATCGTCCTAGGACTTTGGTCCTTTGAATTGAGTAGTAGGCATGAGGTCTCCGAGAATTGAATGATAGGACTGGATCATCCTTGGACCTCGGTTCAAAAGGTACATGACAGGATTGCATCATCCTTGGACCTATGTCCTAAAGAGAGCAGGATTGATCATCCTGTAATATGATCGTATGATGACGATGCTGATGATTGTGTGATGATGATGCTGATGTTCATGTGATGACGATGACTGATGATCGTGTGATGATGATGCTGATGATTGTGTGATGACGATGCTGATGATCATGTGATGACGATGTTGATGATCGTGTGATGACGATGCTGATGATCGTGTGATGACAATGCCGATGATCGTGTGATGACGATGCTGATGATCGTATGATGACGATACTGATGATGTTGACGTTCCAGTAACTGGTTGGGTTACTGATGATGATGAATTGAAGAAAGCTTCCGATGATTTATAGATGTATCATGTATGATGTAGTCGACGACTCCTTGCTCCTACAGATGTTGTGATAACATCCTTCTCGTTAAGGGGGAGTGTTGAATATTGTAACTTCTAAGAATATTATATTTGTACATTATTATTCTGGAGATGTTTCATCCCTCCGAGGTAACCCTATTATGTATCCGGAGATGATTATTCCTCCGATGGGTTGTGGTAACTAGGGTTATTAGACCCACCATGTGGGGGTCGGCCCTGATCTTATATTTTAGGGGTTATTAGACTTCTCAAGGAGAGTTCGGCCCCATTAGGTTTTTTAGTCAGTCGGGAACTAATATAAATAGAGGAGGTGAGCTCCTCATTAGACACACTTCCACAACTCAGAAAAGCAACGCACTTGTCTGGGAGGTATGCTAAGGAGGTAGAGAAGGAGGGAGCACATCTTGTATTTTGGTTGATCATCTTATTGAGGAAAGCTTTGCTGGGTTTTCTACCCCATGAGGGTTTCCCAGGGTCAATTCTGTGTCTATCTTGTGATTATGTTTCTTTCAGTGATCTTGCTAGTCTATTTGGTTTAAACTTAACACTAGATCCATCGGAATCGATAGATTCACGATCGGATCCACGGTTTTGGTGCTACAGGCATTTTTGTCAAGCACCCCGGGGCCATTCAGGGACACTTTGAGGATTTGCTCCAAGGCCATGAAATCCAAACCAGCGAGCGAACTTGGATTCCGTCAGCTCCCACATGTGCAAGTGTCCTTTTTGGAAGCATCCACAGTGGCCATGCACACCTGAGAGCCTTCGGATGAGAATTCCCCCCTTGAGCGTATTTGGAATGGCCCTCAATGAGCAAAACCCTAGATCCGGAGATCGCACATCGGCACCGTTCCTAGATCTTCGAGGTACAGTGTGGGGGTTCCCCTAGCTGAAACCTAGCATCCTGGATACATCAGAATCGATGGATTCACGATCGGAGCCACGGTTTGGGTGCTACTGGAATTTTCGTCGGGCACTCCAAGGCCATTCATGGACACTTTGAGGATTTGCTCTGGGGCCACGGAACCCAAACCGGTGGGAAAAATTGGATTCCGTCAGCTCCCATAGGTGCACGTGGCCATTTTGGATGCTTCCTCGGTGTCCACGCATGCCCAAGAGCCTTCGGACGAGAAATTCCCCCCTTGAGCGAATTTGGAATGGCCCTCATTGAGCAAAACCCTAGCTCCGGAGATGGCACAATAATACTATTTCCATGGGTTGGCGGCATGCTGTGGGAGGTACCCTAATTGAAAACCGTCATCCCGGATCGATCTGAATTGACAGATTCAAGATAAGAGCCATGGTTTGGGTTTTGCGGGCATCTTGGTCCGCCACCCCGGGGCGATTCAAGGATACTTTGAGGAATTGCTCTAGGGGCATGGAACCCAAACCAACAAGCAAACTTGGGTTCCTTCAGCTCCTGCACGTACGTATGGCCATTGTGGATGTGTCCACGGTTACCACGCACACCCGAGAGCCTTCAGACAAGAAATGACCCCCATGAGCAATATTCGAAAGGCCTTCACTGAGCAAAACCCTAGCTCTGAAGATGGCACAATAACACCATTTCCAAGGGTTGGAGGCACCCTATGGCTAGCTGAAACCTAGCGTCCTAGAATCCACGAATTCGTGACTGGAGACATGGTTTGGGTGCAGCAGGAATCTTGGTCTGACACCCCGGGGCCATTCAGGGACACTTTCAGGAATTGATCCGGGGGCACGAAACCCAAATCACTGAGTGGACTTGGTTTCCGTCAGCTCCCGCACGTGCATAAATGAGATTTCAAACTACCATATCGAACATGTCTTAGGTTTGTTTGGATCCTATAAAATATTCTCAAAATTCCACACTCAATTAACTTACATGCCTACCTAATATTACAGTGGTAAGTCCTATTTTAAAATACTTTCCATGCATTTGAATTGCCAATTGTGGATGGCTCATAAGGTTTCAAATTTTTAACATTCAATATTAAGAAAATGCGCATTCATATATGGATTTTCCTCAACATTCATATAGCCACCCCATAATAATAGTATTGGTTTTCCTTGCTAATAGCTAATAGTATATTGCAGTTGACCTAGATAGTTATAGTGTGATAGGCACTATAGCTACTATTGTCGAACAAATCTAATGGTGAAAACCCTAGTTCATAAAACTTAGGTCTAGATAAGAACATGTTGATATTTGCAACGAGAAGCTTGAAATAATAATGATTGCATGGCCATATAAAGTTGTTTGCAACATAAATTTCATGTTTGATATTTTCTTACAATCATGAATTGAGACATGGATCAATTGTAGTGGTCTTGAATTTATGAGTTGAAAGAAGAAAAACACATTAAGACACCTTAGTGCAAGAATATTTACTATACCATATTAATCTTAAAACATAGTAGAAGAATACATTATTGATCCCATAACTAGTGTAAAGTGGTACATTTATAATCATATGGAGGAATATAAGTGTTCATTGACATGTAATTATCACTTCCCCCCATATTTGACTAATACATTATTTCAATGGTTAAGGTGGTCAAAACACTTCCATGATTATGCTAATTTGGTTGCATCAATTACAACGCCAATACATTACTTCTTTAGTTCAATGAGATGTTGTATGTTTTTCTTTTTCCTCCACCTAGACCAATAGGAACACCATTTATATCTAGGAATTGTCACTACATTGTGAAAAACTCTGAGGAAAAATAGAAACATAGTGTACAAGCTTCCAAAAATTCAAGAACCTCATGCATCTCATGTCCTTCTTACCATAATTTTATCATGGGGTTCCCAATTACTCTCATATTTGAGACTGGGTGTACTCATACTACTACTCTTAGAACATGATATTATATCAAACATATAAATAAACTAAAAAAAACTTATGAAATGTACACAATGGTTTTTTTAAGCATGATTTATAGTATCCCATCCTTGAAATCTTCTAACAATTCCCTAAGAGAATAAGCACTTTTTGCATCATTGGGTCAAGTACTAAAACCCATAAACCTTGGGACTGTGGGTGGTGTGTCCATGTTGATCATGGAAAAACACACATGTGGGATCTTATAGAACTCAATTTTGATGCTTTGTTTAGTTTTTATCCCCTAATGACAAAATCACCAAGTGTCCCTAAAAGGATTTAGGATGTGACCTACAACTCACCATAAAATGATGATTGTGGCTCGTATCAATGAACCATTGACTCCATTGGGTATTTGATAATGCATTCCATCTAGGGGAACCTTTCTCCCATGTGTCCATCACCTAGTGCTTGTATTTTTTATTGATCTCATGAACTAGGGTGTTTCTCAATAAGTGACTATGCACTTTTTCCATGATTGGTTCAAGTACTAAAAACCCTAAATATCAGGACCTTGGGTGGTGTTCCCATGTGAATCATGGAAAAACACACATGCACCATCTTATAGAATTCAATTTAGATGCCCAAATCTGTTTTTATGCCTTAATGGAATAATCACCAAGTGTCCTTCAAAGGATTTTGGAGGTGACCTGCAACTCGCCATAAAATGATGATTATCATTTGCATCAACAAAACATCAAATCCATTAGGTATATGATAATGCACTCCATATAAGGGCACCTCTATCCCATGGGTCCATAACCCTATGCTCATCTTGTTCATTGACAGTAGGAACTAGGGTTTTGTTCAATAACTCACTATGCGCATTTTGGATGATTGGGTCAAGTACTAAGCCCCTCAACCTTGGGACTATGGGTTGTGTTATCATGTTCGTAATGGCCAAGAACACATGTAGGATCTTATATAATTCAATTTTTATGCCCTAATGACATAATCACCAAGTGTTCCTCAAAGCCTTTAGGTGGCGGCCTGCAACTTGCCGTAAAATGATAACCATGGCTAAGATAGACGAACCCTAAACTATGTTGGGTCCATGGCAATGCATTCCATTAAGAGGAACTTCTCTCCCATGGGTCCATCACCCTATGCTTGTCTTTCTTGATTGATCTTAGGAACTAGGGTGTTTCTATGTAAGTGACTATACACTTTTTTGATGATTTGGTGAAGTATTGAAACCCATTTACCTTTGGAGTGTGCCTAGTGTGTCCATGTTGAGGATGTCCAAACACACATGCAGGAGCTTATGAAACTCAATTCCGATGCCTAGTTCAATTTTTATTCCCTAATGACAGAATTACCCATGTGTCCCTAAAAGGATTTAGAAGGTGACCTACAAGTTTTCACAAAATAATGACAGTGGATCATATCGATGACCCATCAAATCCGTTGGGTCCATAACAATGCATTTGATCTAGGCGAACCTCTCTCATGTGGTTCCATTTCCTAATGATCATCTTGTTCATGGATATAAACAACTAGGGTTTCTCTTAGTAAGTGACTATGCACTTATGCATGATTGGATCAAGTACTGAAACCCTTTGACCTTGGGACTGTGAGGTCTTCTTCAATGATATCATAAACTATTATTTTTCTTAATTTCTCTTGAAGGGAGAAACTAAGATTAGCCTCATGTGACATGATGTTTGTTTGGAGATGGAATGAGCCATAGAATGATGACCGTGGCTCGGATCGACAAACCATCGACTCCGTTGGATTCAAGACATCAGGATAGTGCTAGGGGTTCCCATCTCCTACGGTCCCATGGCCCAGGTGTCATGTTGTAGGTCCATTTTGGAAACCAGGGTTTTGCTTAGTAAGGGAGTGTGCAATTTTTGCACATTGGGGTCAAATTTACAAAATCATCGACCATGCACTTATGACTAGCGTTCCCAGTTGGAACCTTCCAAGACACAGTTGCAGGACTCCCCGGAACCCGGTTTTGTTGCATTGTTGGAATTTTATGCCTCGGTAGGTATCCAGTAGGTGTCCTTGAAGGCCTTTTGGATGTGAGACAGAACAATACATAGAATTACGACCATGTCTCGGATAGGGGTGCCCCTCTCCTCCAGTCCCATGGCTCAGGTGTCATCTTGTAGGTCCATTTTGGAAACCATGGTTTTGCTCAGTAAGGGAGTGTGCAATTTTTGCACATTGGGGTCTGTTGTAGGTACAACAGATCCCATGATTCATTCTGATCATGGGAACCCCATTTTGTAAATATAAAGGTATCTAGGTAAGTTTTAAATTTTGGTTTGCTATGGCATCATACCCTTTGTTTGGTTTGTTTAGTTATCATTATTTTCTCCTTTGAAAATTTCTAAGTTTCTGGTTGTTTTCTTGATTTGCAAAAAACCTTAGATTCTTTGCCAAAAATCATTTTCTTACTACAAATCCCGAAATACGAAATCCCACAATTGCAGATTACTGGAATCGTTTGTTTTTCATTTGGAATTTCATTAACCCGAAACCCGTAACCTGAAATTGCAGGTTGTGGGAAGACCATGTAAGTATTTTAGGAATCCTGATTCTGCAACCCGAAACCCAAAATTCTGGATTTTGGATTGCGGAAACTCGTTACACCAATAAATCATGTTGTTTGTTTCTGAAACCAACAACCCGCAAATTGTGGATTATGGGTTGCGGAAAAAGTTATTTAATTTTTAATATTTGTTTTCATTTCCGAAACCCGAAAACCGAATTTTGGGTTGCGGATTTCGGAAACATGTTTGTTCATTTTGCAAAATTTGTAAAACCCACAACCCGAAATGTCGAAGTGCGAATTTCGGGAATTTTGAATAAAGTTTGATTTTCAAACTTATCAACCTATTCCCACATCCTGCAAGGGGTTAATCTCAGTTGTTCATTTATTTTAAACTACGGTCAAGATTTGATCCGACCAAAAAAACCATAAATAGACGACTTTTCTATTTTTCATTATCATTTTTACTGTCGTAAATTTGCGCTCCTACATGGATTTTACTGCCATTTTCTTATAAGGGATACCTTCACGAATTTACAGGTTGGTTTGTTGTCATTTTTACATTTGCTATTTACATTTTTTCCTGTTTATGGTTTAGTTTTGATTTTGTTTTATTTATTTATCAGAACTTTTCAAGCTTTGTCAAAATGTCTCGGAATACTCGGTCTAAGACACTTCACAGAGATTCACTCACCAAAGACCCCAATTTTGGCATCTTCTTAGGAAACAAGTGAGAGGGTCACTGAAACCTATTAGATGGACTGGTCCAAAATCTATGCAATCTTTGACAATGATGACCTTTCGGACATCAAGGAAGACCGACCTGCATATAAAAAAATTAGGACTTCCCAAATCCATGCCATTGTTGCTCGCCCTGTTATCCTACCTTATATAGAACTTGTCAAATGGATTGTGGAAAATACTAACCATAAGGACCGGTCGTTTAATGACACTACAGGGTCACAATTGGCAACATTCTGTCCTGAAGGTTTTATCAGGGATTTTGCTCTCAAGCCGGCTATACAAATCCTTAGCCCTAATTTCATTCAATCCTCCAAGAACAGATACAATTTTGATGAAATGATGAAATCATGGATGGTTAAACCTAGCAGTTTTGTGCCGAAGGCTGATAACCTTTATCCGATCTCTTGGTTCAAAGAACCTTACTCTTTACTTGCAGCCATGATCTGCAGGCTCTTTGGCCTTCCCAATTGCTCAGTTTTTAAAGCTGAATGGTCTCCCATTGCTCACCATGTCTTAATAACAGGAGAACTTTCTCTTGGGCATCTATCCTGTCTTCAGAGCTTAAAACATCAAATCAAGATTATCAGAAGGCACCTGCCTTAAGAAAGCCACATTTTTACCTATCATCCTTCATTTTTGATGTCTTCTGCATTGAATTTCAATATCCTAACTTGTGGTGGAATTGGACCACTGAAGCTCCACCAGTTCATATATATCATTCAACATTGTCGGAAAGAAATTATGTACCCCTTCTCTATGACATTTGTGACCATTTTATGGGCAAAATTTATTTCAAAATATTCAAACAGGAAGCTCCCACCTTTTCAGCTGATGCCAGAACTTTCATCAACACGATCGGTGATTGGTATGTTTATGAGTCCTTTTCATACATCAGAGTCTAGGGAAGTGACATTGTTCACCTTCTGCCAAGAATAGTGCCTGACAGGTTAGTCATTCAAGAGGTTTCCTATCAGACTGTCACTGATGCTGTCTACAAGAAGGTCACCGGTCCCAAAAATAGGGGTTGGCCTAAATTATCTTTAAATATTGGGCCATTTGTTATCCCTACCTCAACCTGGGCTACAGTGCTTGGTGATCAGCTGGATCCTTTGAAGTTGGGTAAATCCCCCAAAAGAAAGCATGATCCTAAGAAGTTCCTGGATGCACATTTCAAGCAGTATCATATGAAAATGGACTATGTCCATGAAGAACTCCCAGATGACTCCATCTATCAAGGAGTGAATAATTTTTTCTGAAGTATTGGCAAGGGCCAAGAGCTTAGATGAACAACAATAGATTATGGCATATCAGAAAGAAATAAAAACTCAAGTCTATAGGAAAAGAACAATGGAGTTCAATCTCTTTGAGCAAGTTAGAAGGGATAAAAAACAAAAGCTAATCCAGCAGGCTAATTCCCCTATGATGCTTACCTATAAAGATGGAGATAAAGGTAAAGCTCCAATAGATAATCCTCCTCAGATGAAAACAACTGAGAAAGTTGAAGCCTTATTGCAGAGCTATCGTAATTCCCAGTAGTAGTTAGCAAAATTGACTTCAGTATTGGGCACTCGGACAGTTGAACCACCTAAGATCACTATGGATGTTCAAGTGGCTGCTGCAACCTTGCAGGTAGTTGATGATTTGACAATGGCTGAGGGTAACCCTGCCAAGAGACAGAAAGTTCAGGTTTCTACATCAAAAGTCCCTACTATTGATCTCATTGACAGTGATGTGGAAGATGAGCCACATCCTGCATTTCAAGTGACTGAAGAATTTACTGAGAAGGTGACTGACAAGGTTATTGAATAAATCACTGGAGAAGTGATTGACAACTCACAGGCAGTCCAAACATGTTGGATACTATTGAAATGGATCATTTTGATCTTGATCAATAGGTGTTGGAACTCACCACTACACCTAATTCTCCAACTTCATCTCTGTTGCTTTATTCCATTGAAGATCTTTTTGCTTTGCCTACAGGGGTGATGCCACCATTCTCCATTTCCCAATTGTTTCATACTCTGACTTATAGAGCCACTTTTTCCTGGTAACTCGGTTTCTTTTTCCATTCCTTCATCTATTTTTGCAGAATTCCAGTCTTCAATTTTCCCCCTGCAATTACCCTTATCCACTTCATCATTACCTAGTGAGAACGAGCCACCCACAACTCCTTCTCCATTATCACCATCTGATATTAATGATCAAGTTCTTCTTTCTGAAGCTTTCACTTCAATCCCTTCTCAAACTCCTCTCTCAACAATTCCTCATACTGTCTCTACTCCTATGGCTATTCCTCAAGTTACCATGCCTATACCTAATCCCATGACAACTCAAACTCCTTCATTGATTTCAACAGAAAATGCTATCTCAATTACTTTTGAAGTAATAACTGAATATGAAGATGATGTGGTAGTCTCTATTGGACATTATTTCTACAGCAAGGAAAATAAAGCAGTGGTAAAGAGAGGCAAGAAGAGGAGCAAGAAGAGGCAAGGAGAGGCAAGGAGAGGTAAGGTGTCATCTCAAGAATTCAAGGAATTGGCCCTTCAAGTCAATGAAGAGTATTATAAGTTTCTGGAGAAGCTATTTTGCATCCTGGATGAGATCAGGGAGACTCATATAACTCTTGGTAAGATGTATAGTGCCCTGGAAGAGAAGAAAGCTAGCAGGATGGAAGCTTCTAAGTCAAATGAAAACGTTAAAGAGTGGCAGAGATATATCAAGGATACTCCATAAGGTTTCCCTATGCTTAACAGCTTTTAATTTAAGAAGATTAGGGGTGCATTGAACACTTGGCTGGAACTTAATGAGTTAGTTGAGGATATTCTTAAGAGAGCACAAGCCATGTGTAGCAGGTGATGGTATGCAATAGCTAATGTTATGGAAAGTATTCAGTTTCTTGCCATGGAACTCATTGAAGATGCTTTCCCTTCGAAGTTGAAGATCGAGGAAATCGAACGCAAATGTGAAGAATCCCAACAGCAAATTCAGCTCCTCGAAGAGGTCAAAATCGATTATGTGGAGTGATTGATCAGGAAACTGGTCTCCTTGGAACGTAAAATCCAAGTCTTTATCCGCATTTTGCATAAGCTTGCAAAGAATGAAATGGAAAAATTCGAGTGCAATGCCCAGCTAGGGCTTGAGTCAGCTAATTATCCAATTTTGGATCAGTTGTTAGAGATTTGGGACAAATGGCAAGTTTTTCTAGGCCATTAGGTTTTCTTTGATTTTGTAATCCCAGTTTGTGGGAATTTACTGTTGTATTATTATTTTGTAACTCTTATTTAAATAGACGATTCCTCGTAGAGAAGGGATGATGGAATTTCGAGGACAAAATCTACAGGAGAGGATGGGAATGCTCTATTATGATACAAGCTTGTAATTTCTTGCAAGCTATCATTAAATATAGTAAAGTTATTTTTCAGATCCATTTTTGTCTATTTGTCAAGTTTATTTGATGAATGTGATTTTCCTCCAAGTTGCTTATCAGACACTGTTTTATTCTTTGCAATTTATTAAACATATTGATCTACAGTTTTGGTTTATAATTACTTATGATTTATTTGTTCATGAAGGTTTTAAAGAGTTTATTTTATTAAAATATTTTATAGATTTATGCAAATGATTCCTTCAGTAAGTTACAAATGGCGTTAATTTTTCAATTAACATATCAGTTACAGATTAAGTCTTGAATGCATAACAAACCTCAATTTTCCATTGGTTGATTTCATTAATTAATTACAATTTGAGAAGGATAAATCATTGATCTTTTCTACATTTCTGTTTAATTGATAAGTGGTCTTATTCATTCATATATCAAGCTGATCTGCACCTATTTTGAAACATCTTATTAGAATAGATCTAACCTAGTTTAGATTCCATTTTAAGTAGGCTTGTGTTTATAGACTTTTACACTTAGTTTTCCTCACTAGAAAACATATCCTTTGGATCAAAACCTACCAACTCTTAGAGTGCCAACGGAGGCCGAATATCCATGGGATATTACTACACCAAACAAGTTGGGGATAAAACTGTCCTTGAGTAGGGCATTTTGAAGCCTTTCAGTCTAGTTTTTCCCCATTGTTGATAGCTTAGGAACACATTCCATCACTTTGCACAGCCTGCACATCTGAGGCCTCAAAAAATGGTGCTAGAAGGAGGGCCAACATTAAGCTATGCCTAAACAGAATACACAGAAACCTCCTCCAGCAAGAATACCGATTGTCACCCATAGCCACACACAAGCATCTACTTCTGTTGAGCAACCGGTGCAGCATCCTACTACTATCCTTGCTACCCCTACAACTCACTGAGATCCTAGAACAGGGGACGTCATTATTATATCATCCACTAGAGGACCTATCTTACTTGAAGAGATACTCAAGAGGTCTAATTATAATGCTTCCAGGTTACAACAGAGGCTCTCTATAGAGAGAAATCAAGTATTAGCAGTTATTCACCAAGAAAATACTAATCCACAGGAAAATATTCAAGATAATCAAAATTCAGTTGAACAGGATACTTAACAAAATAATTCATCAATCCAACAACAGTCCCATGAATTTGATCTTGATTTGTTATTCAGTGAAACAGAACAAGTCTCACACACTACTGCTTCAGGTGGACCACCACCCTCTCCTCCTTCATCTTCACCCTCCTCATCTGAAAATGAACATTCGTCTAGCTCTTTGTTAGAAGAAGAAGAACCACAACATATGGCTGGGGAAGGCCAAAATATACCTTGGCTTGACCAAGATGCTGTGTTCATACTTGGGGATCAACTCAAATTGCCAAAAAACCCTTAAAAGTGGCTTCCCAAATTCAACCCAGATGACAAGTCACCTGCATTAGATCACATTAAAACCTTTATGCAGGACATTAGACTTAGGAGTGTTATCCATGAGGATGTGGTTTGCAGACTCTTCCCTTACACATTTGAAGGCAAAGCATCCACATGGTATTTTTCCTTGGAATCCAGAACCATAACATCATGGGATGAGTTTGAAAATGTATTTATCCAGAAGTTTGGGGATGACAAAACACCACAGGATTTAGTTTTGGAATTATCTTCCATGAAAATGAAAGGTAAAGAAAGGGTTAAAGATTACAACCAAATATTTTCTTATCTAAAGAATAGAATCCCTATCACTGTTCTTCCAGTAGAACAAATTTTGGTTTCCTATTATGAAAAGGGTCTTTCTGTTCCTATTGCAACGTGGGTAAAAAGAGCACATAAAGAAAACTTGTTTGAAGCTTATGCTAAAACCATTCAAGTTGAAAAGGATATCTATTTCCTGAAGGATAATCCTGACGCTATAGAAGAACAACCCTCTAATTCCACATCTAGGAATAAAATTGATAATGCTCCCAAGCCCACTACCCAAAACAAAGATCCCTTTGAAATGACTGACATAAAGAAGTTCCTCCAGAAAATGTCGAATGAGATGGTTGTTCTTAAGAAGAACAATAATGCGAATCAAAACAATAACAGAGGTTTTGTAAGGCCACCTTTCAGGAGACCTTATCAACCTCCTCAAAATCCACCACCTCCCAAGCCTAATGAAGGATTAACTTCTGAAGAGATCTATTCCATTTTCAAAGCCTTAGCTATTGAGTCACAAAATGTCCCTGAACCTTCTGAGGGTCAAACAAGTCAAGATCCACAGTTACTAGATGAAGGAGCTGAAGAAGAGGATCCACAAATCAATACTATTAGCTATTTCTGTGAACTACCGATGAATGAAGAAGAAGAAGAACTCGAGATAGTGTTCAACGTTCAACACCCTTATAATACTAGATCAAGACCACAACCTGCTTAGGAACCTTCATCTTCAACACCACCTCCCAACAAAAAAAAACCTGTACCTCAAAAGGATGAAGTAATTCCTGAATTGGAATATAGTTTATCTGAAGATTTAAAAAGAGTTAAGGAGAATATCTCTTTGTTTGAACTTCTTAAAATCCCTTCTATGAGGGATTCCTTACCCAAAAGAATGATAATCAAACAACCAAGAGAATCACAAAATAACAACTTAGACTCTTTCACTAAACCAGAAGATCAGACAACTGGAAGCAAGAGGGAACCTTCTTTCTTGCTAACCTTTGAAATATTCAACAAGAACATACACAATTGCATGATAGATTCTAGTGCTTCTTCCAATGTAATGCCATTATCTATCTACAGAAAACTTAATGCCACTTGGGAACCCTGTCCTACTCAGATTCTCCAACTCAACATATCGAAAGTAAGAGTAGTGGGGAGATTGAGAAATGTATTGCTGACACTATCTGTTGATCCTTGGATTCACTAGACAATTGACATTGTTATAGCTGACATCCCTGAAGCCTATAGGATGTGGCTCGGCAGAGACTGGTCAGAGAAACTCAAGGGCTATTTTGCAACTGATTGGTCTCACATGTGGTTACCCTACAATGGACAAGCAAACAAGATTAAGATTAGTAGGGATCCATTCATGAAGCAAATTGTCATTGATCTAAATGATTCAAGTGAACCTACCTGTTATTTTATCTAACACATTGAACATTTTACATTTGATACCTTTTTTGGAGATTTTCCTGCCGATTTATCACCGGAGAATGCACAAAATGAATCTCACATTGTTAATGCTACCACATTACCTTTCTCTGGAAACATTGTACATAATGTTTATAATGTCAATACCAATTTTAGGATAGACCCCACTGCATGGACTTTATTTTTTGATGGCTCCAGATCCAAGGATGGAGTTGGTGCAAGTTGTGTACTTATTGATCCCAAAGGGACAAAAACCATGATTGCTTGCAGGATTGAATTTGATTGTACAAATAATGTAGTTGAGTATGAAGCTCTGGTGCAGGGACTCAAAAACAATATTGATATGGGTGCACAAGTCATTGAATGTTTTGGTTATTCAGAACATATAGTTAAACAGGTCAGGAATAAGATACACTGTCTCTCTCCTCATTTGACTAATTATTGAAAAATGGTAAGAGAACTTACCAACTCATTTTATGCATTCAACATTAGCTCTGTCCCTAGGTCACAGAACTTCATGCTGACCTTCTATAAAATACTATGTCTTGGTTGATTCCACTAGAGGGATTGTCACCCGATACTTTTTCAATAGAACTCATGTACAGGCCTTCCATCCCTGATAATGTTACAAGATGGAAAGTGTTTGATGATGACCAGCAAATCCTATATTTCCTTTCAACTCAAGATACCTCTCAACAAATGGCAATAGATGAAGTTGAACATGAAAAATCCCTGGCTGATCCTTCAAACATTATCCCAAAATCAGTGATCAATCTAGAAAAGTTTTATGACCCGCAGGACAAGTTTAAACACAAGACCAACTGCAAGACTCAAAGATCATCATTGAATTATGAACCAGTCAACCTTGGCACTAAACAAAATCCTATATTTGTTAACCTTAGAGTTGACTGCTCTCCTGAAGAAAGAAGAGCTTTCATCAGACTGTGTAGAGAATACAAGGATGTTTTTGCCTGGACCTATGACGAACTTAAAACCTTTGATACTAGCATTATGCATCACAACATACCCATGAAGCTAGAAGTGAAACCTTACCAACAAAAGCTGAGAAGGATGCATCCTAGCTTTGAACCCTCTATAAAAAAGGAACTTGAAAAGTTGCTGACAACTTGAATCATATTCCTTGTCGGACATACACAATGGATAGAAAATTTAGTACCTATTCGCAAAAAGAATGGAGAAATCAGACTTTGTGTCGATTTCATAAATTTAAACAGAGCCTCCAAGAAGGATAACTACCCTGTTCCCCCCATGGAACAGATTTTGCAAAAGGTAGTTGGATAAGAGATGTTCTCTCTCCTGTATGGTTTTTCAGGATACAACCAAGTCATGGTTTCCCCTGATGACCAACTGAAAACAACTTTTAGAACCCCCTGGGTTACCTTCGCCTATAGGAGAATGCCTTTCGGGCTGATAAATGCCGGAGCTACATTCGAGAGAGCTATGGATATAGCTTTCAGAGGTTTAATGCATAATTATGTCGTAGTATATCTATATGACATTACTATCTATTCCAAGAAACGACATGACCATTTATCTACTTTGAAATAGGTTTTTGAACGCTGTAGGAGATACAGAATATCCCTGAACCCCAAGAAGTCTATATTTGTAGTGATGGAAGGTAAGATTCTGGGTTTCATTGTTTCCAAAGAAGGTATGATTATTGATCCTAAATGCACTGATGCTATTTCAAAGATCGGTTTGCTTGGATCGTGCAAAGCCATGCAGTCATTCCTTGGAAGATCAATTTTGTATGTAGGTTTGTTCCCAATTTTGCATAGATTGTTAAGCCTTTGCAACAATTAGTCAAGAAAGATGTACGGTTTAGTTGGTCACATGAACAGAAAGATGCGTTTGTTGAAATTCGCAGGGCCATTGCAGAAGCTCCTGCTCTGATGTCCCCCAATTTTAACAAGGATTTTATTTTATATACTTTCGCTACTGATTTTTCTTATGTATTTGTTTTGACACAGAAGCATGACAGTGATACTGAGATTCCAATTTCCTTCACGAGCTCAACATTTAAGGGAGTTGAACTTAATTACTCCCAAATTGATAAGCAGGCTTATGCAGTGTACAAGTCTGTGAAACATTACATGCCCTACTTGTTGAAGTCTAGAACAAAGGTAATGGTGCCATATACAACTATAAGAAACGTGCTGGTTCATAAATAACTGGGCAAAAAGAGGGCCCATTGGATGACTGCTTTGCAAGAATACCATATAGAAATCAGGCTAGCGAAAATTGTAAAAGGGGTTTGTGCCTACTTACCACTCAATCCAATGACCCAATACAGTAGCAGACTGAGTGGGAGCAGGAAGAAGAATTCCCTACAGGTTTTGTTAATGCAATAGATACTTCGACATCTGAATGGTATGACCATATAAGGTTTTTTCTAAACCATGGGTTTGCTCCTGAAACTTTAGAATTCAAAAAACGTAGAGCTTTAAGATTAAAGTCTACTCATTATCAATTCATTAATGGAGTTCTGTTTAGAAAAAATTATGATGGAGTCTTTCTTAGATGCTTGGAGAAAAATGAGACTGATGACATTCTTTTCCAATTTGATGCAGGACCTGCTGGAGGCCATTTTCAGGTGAAACCACAACACACAAGATTCTCAAAGCAGGATATTATTGGCCTACTCTGTTTAAAGATGCTTATGCCTATGTTAGGAGGTGTGAACCATGTCAAAAGTGTGCAGGGAAATTCAAGAAACCCGCTTTTCCTTTGCAACTAGTGACAATTCAAGTCCCATTTAAGCAATGGGGATTGGACTTTGTCGGTCCCATTAATCCTACCTCCTCCCTTCAACACAGGTATATCCTTATAGCAACTAACTACTTTACCATATGGGTATAGGCAGTTCCCCTTAAAAAGTGCAACGCAAACTAAGTAATCGCTTTCCTTGACAGCCAGATAGTTACAAGGTTTGGTGCCCTCGAGTATCTTGTCTTTGATAATGCATCCTATTTTTCCTCAATCGACTTGACACAGTATGCCCTTGAAAGAGGGATTAAATTAAAATTTTCTGCCAATTATTATCCACAAGGTAATGGGCTTGCTAAATCTTCTAACAAGAACCTGATAAATATTCTCAAGAATACAGTAGCCACTCATCACAAGGATTGGCACACACAGCTCTATAATGCTCTTTGGGTAGATCGAA
Organism: Larix kaempferi; assembly: GCA_027924585.1. Classification (NCBI taxonomy): domain Eukaryota; kingdom Viridiplantae; phylum Streptophyta; class Pinopsida; order Pinales; family Pinaceae; genus Larix; species Larix kaempferi. Next base: position 9,135,822 of record BSBM01001329.1, read on the forward strand.
TCACTCCAAAGGCAGCCATTGGGAATTCTCCTTATTGTTTGTTCTATGGAAAGGAGGCCATTCTTCCATCTAACCTTACCATTCCATCTCTACAATTAGCCCAATCTATTCAAGAACATGATTCTTCTCTTCTTCAGCAGAGAATTGATACTTTGCTTAAGTTGGAGGAATACAGAGATGTGGCTAAAAATAAGTTATATCATCATCAGCAAATGGTTAAGAGATGGTTTGATGAGAAATCCTCTTCTTAAAGGGAATTTTCAGTAGGATATTTGGTACTGAGGTGGGATAAACAACACGAGGACAAAAATAAGTATACCAAATTCCAACACCTTTGGATTGGACCTTTCATTGTTATAGAAAATATTGGTCCAAGTACAGTTCGGTTACAGACATTGGACGGGGTCATTGGCACTTATCCAGTGAACGTTTCACTGCTTAAAAAGTATTTCGTCTAAACAGCCTGATGCACTTTGTACATAAGTTTGGTGTGTTTTTCTCTTTCTTTGTTTTGAATGGTTTTCTTTATTTTTTATTTTCCTTTAATAAACCTCATACATTTGGTTATGGTTGCTGGTCAGTTGTCTCAAGGATAATCTGAGCTAAAGTTATAGGATGTTCTGTCAATCTTAGTTTTTCTCAGCCTATGTCAGAATTTGTTTTACAAAGAATAGACATTCATTGGTTGCAGGACTTTGATTGATACCTTTCCACCTTGGTCATTATCTTATACATGCTACATTTGTTTAATAGAGATTGTGGAAAGTGACTGGCTGTTGTCTTATGTTTCACATGTGTAATACAACATATCTCAATAACCTGGACAACCTTTATCTGCTCTGGATCCTATCAGAGTCACCTTGAAAAATAACATCATTTAATAATTGTGGATTGCAGGATGGGGAGTCTTGTTACAAGCCATCCCATTAGGTTCATAAATGTGAGTGGAATCACATCTTCACACCAAGCCACCAAACTTGGAAGATGAATTTCAGTTTACTGAAAGATGGAAGATCCTATTACAGGTCGGTCCATTCATGATATGCAATGCATCAATGAGTAACGCCACTATTATATGGTCATCAAGCCATGGTGGTGTCATGCAGTTCACACCTTAATAAACTGTCTATTTTATTTTCTTTATAAGACAATGTTATACATAAAGACAGGGGGGTCTTATCACAAGCCATCCCTGCCATGATCATGGGTTTGATTTTGGATTGAAATTATCATTATATGGTCACCAAGCCATGATAATTGCGTTTAGCGTCATAGCTGGAAGACAAGGAGTCTCATTACTGAGCTAGCTTGTTTAGTTTCCAGATCAGGTTTGTGAATGGAATTGCCATAATCTGATCACCAAGTCAGGGCAGTCTTATGCCAACAATGGCTTATGTCCAGATTTCTATTTTGAAAAAAAAAGGAAAAGAGGAAAGAAGAAAATAAAGAATAATAAAATCAATGGAGTATTAATAATCCATCTTTGTGTGAATAAGGAAATTAATAAGTCAAGGTGGTTTATGATTTGGATATCTATAGTATTCTGAAGTTTGCCCCAAGGTTCATCTAAAGCTGCCTTCCTGTGATTACATATTGGCAAAAGGTCTCATGTTGTTTCCTGAATCTTTTTATCATATTTGCATTATCTTTAATTTGATTAAGGATGGGAGTATATCAATCGTTGGTTAATTCTTCCTATTGATTGTCTTTTGTAAGCATCTTCTAATATTTCAAGTTGAAAATCAGTAGGCTGACACACTTTCTTTCACTGATGTTTTGTTTCCAAAGATATTTGGTTCTTCCCAGCTAGTCGCCATTTGTTGTAGGTATACCAGATCCCATGATTCATTCTGATCATGGGAGCCCCATTTTGTAAATATAAAGGTATTTAGGTAAGTTTTAAATTTTGATTTGCTATGGCATCATACCCATTGTTTGGTTTGTTTAGTTATAATTATTTTCTCCTTTGAAAAATTCTAAGTTTCTGGTTGTTTTCTTGATTTGCAGAAAACCTTAGATTCTTTGCCAAAAATCATTTTCTTATTGCAAATCCCGAAATCCCGAAACCCGAAATCCCGCAATTGTGGATTGCGGGAATCGTTTGTTTTTCATTTGGAATTTCATCAACCTGAAACCCGCAACCCGAAATTGTGGGTTGCAGGAAGACCATGTAAGTATTTTAGGAATCCCAATTCCGCAACCCAAAACCCGAAATTCCGGATTTCGGATTGCGGAAACTTGTTACACTAATAAATCGCGTTGTGTGTTTCCGAAACCCGCAACCCACAAATTGCAGATTGTAGGTTGTGGAAAAAGTTATTGAATTTTGAATATTTTTTTCGTTTCCGAAACCCAAAACCCGAATTTTGGATTTTGGATTTCGGAAACACGTTTGTTAATTTTGCGAAATTTGTGAAACCCAAAACCCGCAACCTGGAATTTCGGAGTGCGGATTTCGGGAATTTTGAATAAAGTTTGATTTTCAAACTTATGAACCCAATCCCGCATCCCACAGGGGTTAATCTCAGTCGTTCGTTTCTTTTAAATCTATGGTTCAGATTTGATCTGACCGAAAAAACCATAAATACACGATTTTTCTATTTTTCATTATCATTTTTACTATTGGAAATGTACGCTCCTACGTGGATTTTACTGTCATTTTCTTACTAGGGCCACCTTCATGAATTTACAGGTTGGTTTGCTGTCATTTCTGCATTTGCTATTTATGGTTTTCCTATTTATGGTTTGGTTTTGATTTTGTTTTATTTATTTATCAGAATTTTTCAACCTTTTCCAAAATGTCTCAGAATACTCGATCTAAGACACTTCACAAAGATTCACTCACCAAAGTCCCAATTTTGGCATCTTCTCAGACACCAGTGAGAGGGTCACTGAAACCTATCAGATGGACAAGTCCAAAATCTATGCAATCTTTGACATTGATGACCTTTTGGACATCAAGGAAGACCGACCTGCGTATGAAAAAATTAGGGCTTCCCAAATCCATGCCATTGATGCTCGCCCTGTTGTCCTACCTTATACAGACCCTGTCAAATGGATTGTGGAAAATGGTAACCCTAAAGACCGGTCGTTTAATGATAATGCAGGGTCACAATTGGAAACATTCCGTCCTGAAGTTTGTATTAGGGCTTTTATTCTCAATCCGACTATACAAATCCTTAGCCCTGATTTCATTCAATCCTCCAAGACCAGATACAATTTTGATGAAATGATGAAATCATGGATGGTTAAACCTAGCAGTTTTGTGCCGAAGGCTGATAACCTTTATCTGATCGCTTGGTTCAAAGAACCTTACTCTTTACTTGCAGCCATGCTCTGCAGGCTCTTTGGCCTTCCCAATTGCTCGGTTTTTAAAGCTGAATGGGATCCCATTGCTCACCATGTATTGAAAATAGGACAATCTTTCCCTTGGGAATCTATCCTGTCTTCAGAGCTTAAAACATCAAATCAAGATTATCAGAAGGCGCCTGCCTTAAGAAAGCCACATTTTTACCTATCAGCCTTCATTTTTTATGTCTTCTGCTTTGAATTTCAATATCCTAACTTGTGGTGGAGTTGGACCACTGAAGCTCCACCAGTTCATATATATCATTCAACACTATGGGAAAGAAATTATGTACCCCTTCTCTATGAAATTTGTGACCATTTCATGGGAAAAATTTATTTCAAAATATTCAAACAGGAAGCTCCCACCTTTTCAGTTGATGCCAGAACTTTCATCAACACGATCAGTGATTGGTATGTTTATGAGTCCTTTTCATACATCAGAGTCTAGGGAAGTGACATTGTTCACCTTCTTCCAAGAATAGTGCCTGACAGGTTAGTCATTCAAGAGGTTTCCGATTATACTGTTACTAATGGTGTCTACAAGAAGCTCATTGGTCCCAAAAAGAGGGGTCGGCCTAAATTCTCTTTAAATCTTCGGCCATTAGTTATCTGTACCTCAACCTGGGCTACAGTGCTTGGTGATCAGCTGGATCCTTTGAAGTTGGGTAAATCCCCCCAAAGAAAGCATGATCCTAAGAAGTTCCTGGATGTACATTTCAAGTAGTATCATATGAAAATGGACTATGTCCATGAAGGACTCCCGGATGACTCCATCTATCAAGGAGTGAATACTTTTTCTGAAGTATTAGCAAGGGCCAAGAGCTTAGATGAATAGCAACAGATTATGGCATATAAGAAATAAATAAAAACTCAATTCTATAGGAAAAGAACAATGGAGTTGAATCTCATTGAGCAACTTAGAAGGGATAAAGAACAAAAACAAATCCAACAGCCTAATACCCCTCTGATGCTTACCTATACAGATGGAGATAAAGGTAAAGCTCCCATGTATAATCCTCCTCAGATGAAAACAATTGAGCAAGTTAAAGCCTTATTACATACCTCTCGTAATTCCCAACAACATTTAGCAAAATTGACTTCAGGATTGGGCACTCAAACAGTTGAACCACCTAAGATCACTATGGATGTTTAAGTGATTGTTGCAGCCTTGCAGGTAGTTGATGATTTGATAATGGCTGAGGCTAGCCCTTCCAAGAGACAGAAAGTTCAGGTTTCTACATCAAAAGTCCCTATTGTTGATCTCATTGATAGTGATGTGGAAGATGAGCCACATCCTGCATTTCAAGTGACTGAAGAGGTTACTGAGAAGGTGACTGACAAGGTTATTGAATAAATCACTAGAGAAGTGATTGAAAACTCACAGGAAGTCACAGACCTATTGGATACTATTGAAATGGATCATTCTGATCCTGATCAATAGGTGTTGGAACTCACCACTACACCTAATGCTCCAACTTAATCTCTGTTACTTTATTCCATTGAATATATTTCTACTTTTCCTACAGGGGTGATGCCACCATTCTCCATTTCCCAATTGTTTCATACTCTGACTTATAGAGCCACCCCTTTTCCTGGTAACTCAGTTTCTTTTTCCATTCCTTCATCTATTTTTGTAGAAGTATAGTATTCAACTATCCCCCTGCAATTACCCTTATCCACTTCATCATTACCTACTAAGAATGAGCCACCCTCAACTCCTTCTCCATTATCACCATCTACTAATGATGATCAAGTTCTTCTTTCTGAAGCTTTCACTTCAATCCCTTCTCCAACACCTGTCTCAACAGTTCCTCAGACTGTCTCTACTCCTATGGCTATTCCTCAAGTTACCATGACTATACCTAATCCCATGACCAGTCAAACTCCTTCATTGATTTCAACAGGAAATGTAATCTCAATTACTATTGAAGTAATAACTGAATATGAAGATGATGTGGCAGTCTCTATTGGACATTATTTCTACAACAAGGAAAATAAAGCAGTGGTAAAGAGACGCAAGAAGAGGAGCAAGGATCAAGGTGAATTGGAAGTATCTATCCCTAACTATATAGTATGGACTCAGCAGGAAAATGACCCCCAGACAGGAGAAATTGAAACAGCCATGGCCGTAGAGGCATTTGCTGGTGCAAACCTTGATTCAGTCCAGATACTTAATAAGGAGATTGATTAGAAGAAAGAAGAATTGGAAAGGCTGATAGAAGAACTGGTGAATATCAAGGAAGAGCATGAGGTTTATGTTGAAGATCTCAGGAGGATATGGGAAGATAGGTTAGAAGTTTTGGAGCAAAGCAATACCTCTCTGCAGGCTGAGCTTCGTGATGTACAAGCTGAGAATTCTATTAATACTCAAAAGATAGCCTTACTGCAAAATCAATGTGAGGATGCAACTGCAAGTGTAGCATCTTCTACTTTCTGTAAGGTTTCATCTTAGGAATTCAAGGACTTGGCCCTTCAAGTCAATGAAGAGTATTATAAATTTTTGGAGAAGCTATTTTGCACCCTGGATGAGATCAGGGAGACTCATATCACTTTTGGTAAGATGTATAGTGCCCTGGAAGAGAAGAAATCCAGAAGGATGAAAGCTTCTAAGGCAAATGAAAACATTAGTGAGTGGCAGAGATATATCAAGGATACTCGAGAAGGTTTCCTTATGCTTAACATATTTCAATTTAGGAATATTAGGGGTGCATTGAAGTTGGAACTTAATGAATCATTTGAGGATATTCTTAAGAGAGCACAAGCCATGTGTAGCAGGTGATGGTATCAATAGATAATGTTATGGAAAGTCTTCAGTTGCTTTCCATGGAAGTCATTGAAGATGCTTTCCCTCCGGACTTGAAGATCAAGGAAATCGAACACAAATGTGAAGAAGCCCAGCAACAAATTAAGCTCCTCGAAGAGGTCAAAATCGATGATGTGGAGCGATTGATCAAGAAACTGGTTTCCTTGGAAACATTTGAGTGCAATTCCCAGCTGGGGCTTGAGTCAACTAATTATGCAATTGTGTATCAGTTGTTAGAGATTTGGGACAAATGGCAAGTTTTTCTAGGCCATTAGGTTATCTTTGATTTTGTAATCCCGGTGTGTGGGAATTTACTGTTTGTAATATTATTTTGTAACTCTTATTTAAAGAGATGATTCCTCGTAGAGAAGGGATGATGGAATTTGGAGGACAAAATCTACAGGAGAGGCTGGGAATGCTCTGCTTTGATACAAGATTGCAATTTCTTGCAAACTGTCATTAAATACAGTAAAGTTATTTTTCAGATCCATTCTTGTCTATTTGTCAAGTTTATTTGATGAATATGATTTTCCTCCAAGTTTCTTATCATACACTGTTTTAAGCTTTGAAATTTATCAAACATATTGATATACAGTTCCGGTTTATCATTACTTATGATTTATGTGTTCATGAAGGTTTTCAAGAGTTTATTTTATTAAAATATTTTATCGATTTCTGCAAATGATTCCTTTAGTAAGTTACAAATGGTGTTAATTTTTCAATTAACATATCAGTTACAGATTAAGTCTTGAAAGCATAACAAACCTCAATTTTCCATCGGTTGATTTTCATTAATTAATTACAATTTGAGAGGGATAAATCATTGATCCTTTCTACATTTCTGTTTAATTGATAAGTGGTCTTATTCATTCATATATCAATTTGATCTGCACCTATTTTGAAACATCTTCTTAGAATAGATCTAACCTAGTTTAGATTTCTTTTTAAGTAGGTTTGTGTTTACGGACTTTACACTTAGTTTTCCTCACTAGAAAACAGATCCTTTGGATCAAAACCTACCAACTCTTAGAGTGCTAGCGGAGGACGAATATACGTGGGAGATTACTACACCAAACAGGCTAGGGATAAAACTGTCCTTGCGTAGGGCCTTTTGAAGCCTTTTAGTCTGGGTTTTCCCCCTTTGTTGAGAGCTTAGTAACCCATTCCAACACTTTGCACACCCTACACATCTGAGGCCTCAACAGGGTCAAATTTGCAAAATCACCAACTGGGCACTTATGGCTAGAGTTCCCAGCTAGAACCTTCCTAGACACACTTGCAGGACTCCCTGGAACTTGGTTTTGTTGCATGGTTGGAATTCTATGCCCCCGGTAGTTATCCAGCAGGTGTCCCTCAAGGCCTTTTGGATGCGAGACAGAACAAGCCATAGAATGCCGGACGTGGCTCGGATCGACAAACCGTCCACTTCGTTGGATTCAGGACATCGGGGTAGTGCTAGGGGTGCCCCTTTCCTCTAGACCCATGGACCAGGTGTCATCTTGTAGGTCCATTTTGAAAACTAGGGTTTAGCTCAGTAAGGGAGTGTGCAATTTTTGCACATTGGGGTCAAATTTTCAAAATCATCGACCGAGAACGTATGGCTAGCGTTCTGAGCTGGAACCTTCCTAGACACACTTGCAGGACTCCCCGGAACCCAGTTTTGTTGCACGGTTGGAATTCTATGCCCCCGGTAGGTATCCAGTAGGTGTTCCTAAAGGCCTTTTGGATCCGAGATGGAACGAGCCATAGAATGACAACCATGGCTCAGATCGAAAAACCGTCGACTCTGTTGGATTCAGGACATCGTGATAGTGCTAGGGGTGTCACTCTCCTCCGGTCCCATGTCCCAAGTGTCATCTTGTAGGTCCATTTTGGAAACTATGGTTTTGCTCATCAAGGGAGTGTGCAATTTTTGCACATTGGTGTCAAATTTGCAAAATCACCGATCGGGCACTTATGGATAGCGTTACCAGCTGGAACTTTCCTAGACACACTTGCAGGACTCCATGGAACCCAGTTTTGTTGCATGGTTGGAATTCTATGCCTCTTGTAGGTATCGAGTAGGTGTCTGTGAAGGCCTTTTTGATGCAAGACAGAATGAGTGATAGAATGACGACCGTGGCTCGGATCGAAAAACCGTCGACTTTGTTGGATTCAAGACATCAGGATAGTGCTAGGGGGGTCGATCTCCTCTAGTCCCATGGATGAGGTGTCATCTTGTAGGTCCATTTTTTAAACTAGGGTTTTGTTTAGTAAGGGAGTGTGCAATTTTTGCACATTGGGGTCAAATTTGCAAAATCATTGACCAGACACTTATGGCTAGCGTTCCCAGATGGAACCTTCCTAGACACACTTGCAGGACTCCCCAAAACCCGGTTTTGTTGTACGGTTGGAATTCTATGCCCCCGGTAGGTATCCAGCAGGTGTCCCTGAAGGCCTTTTGGATGTGAGACAAAACGAGCCATAGAATGAGGACCATTGCTTGGATCAACAAACTGTCAACTCCATTGGATTCAGGACATCAGGATAGTGCTAGGGGTGCCCCTCTCCTCCTATACCATGGCCCAGCTGTCATCTTGTAGGTCCATTTTGGAAACTAAGGTTTTACTCAGTATTTCTCCAGAATTTTTGTTGTTTGGCTATTAATATAATTTATGCAGATTATATGTAGTTATTATTATCAGTACTGATTTATTGCCCAGTATGGCTGATATTGTAACTAGTTTTGGGGGGTTTTGAAGCTAGATTGGACTTGATGTAAATGTTGTAAATATGCATCTTAGGGCCAAGCCTCGACTAATGAATGGCTATTCATGTAGATGTTGTAAATACACTTGTATGAATGATGTGGTAGGCTTACCACGATGAGCTCAAAGCTATGAAAATATTAATGTTATAATTTAATATATAGCAATCAAAGATGGTTGCAAAGACCACAGGATGGGTTGTGATTCTACTAGAGAAGAAACATAGAGGTATCTTACGAGAAATTAATCATCCATTACCAAGTTTCATTCTAAGAACTCCCACCTTTTCATCATGTGCCTTCAATAAAGTTCATCCACTTCCTTTACCTGTGAATCCAATCATAAATTCATGTGGAAGTTGGTGAGTGTGACATCCCAATATTTTCATGAAAATTTAAATTTTTTTAAATCAACAATAAATGTTACTAATTGTAAATGCAGAATAATAATAATGATTGAAAAGACATCATTAATTAACAAATTCATAAATGCATGAAGTATTTCGTTATTGTGACTGTAATAAATGCGACATGTTGTAATTCAAGTTTACGACATCGTTTTTCTTGTGTTTAACTACAATTCATAATATTCTGCGATATAGTTTTTAATTGGCAAAGTTTCTGATAGTTTCTTTTGATGATGATGAAAGGGTAGTCCTACGAGGTTCCCTGGAGCTTACTTAGCTACGTTTAGATAAGGAATTTGAATCCTGTTCCCATGTGCAGACCGCAGGTAATATATTCTACGTCACAGGTGTTAAGGGCACATGTGTTTTTCAATTCATCGTCCATGTAAAATTAGAATGTTAAAAACCTTTTTGCGACACAGGTTTACCGGAGGTATGATTATCTTGGTTCTCATCCTTGTCTTCAAGTTGAATTTCCAATTTTCTATGTTATTCACATCATGCCTTAATTTTCTTTTGCCTGGCTACAATCATCGCCTACACTAATCATAAAGGGCTAGTATTTATGACGCCAAGCAGTACTACCCTTACTCAAGAGTCTTACCCATTGAAATACTTGTAATTATGATTTTGGTAACTATTAATTTTCATTATGGTGGTGTACCAACTGGTCCTAGGCCTTACCTAAGTCTTAAGTGTATCAACAAGTTCTTATCGTTACATGGTTGACGTAGAAAATATAGAACTACTCCCTTATGTGCCTATACATTACCATAGAGGAGAATTATAGCAATTATATAAAACTTATTCTAACACTTGGAAGCTTATCTAATGTTGATATTCTTGTAATGTACACTATTATCGTTTTATTGGCATAACATATGACATATAATATTGGTCTATTCATCAAACTTGCACCCATGTATACGTATGTTGAACTATGGAAGCTAATGTCGCAAGGGTTGATTTTGATAGGGTGAAGAGCATTAATGCTCCCAACTATCGAATTTAATGCTTAGCATACGTTGCAGGTTGTGGAGTGAAGTGGAGTGCCGAGTCGGCTGGTGTCACGTGGTTGATACCACTCCCAGTCAACCAAAGATCTGAGCTGTGCATGCTCTAACTCTCGCACAGTCGACTGGGAAACAAGGTAGGAGTGACAATTAATGCAAAGTTGAATGTAAACGAGGGTTCAAATATCAATGTATCCTCCTTGTTGGCTATCCACCGTTGATCTCTACCAGATCTAAGGCTGAGAAGGAACTCAGTTCTTGCATTGGTAAAATAGAGAAAGTTGATTTTCCTGGCATTCATTGTTGCATTTTTTAGGGAGGTCGTAGAGCCGATAGGCTGTGGCGACGAAGGCTTTTTTGGAAAGTGTTGTGAGCACTCCTTCCTCGGCCTTGAACCTTGAACCTCTATGTAAAGATAGCAAAGTTCTAGGTTTCTCTTCTGGTGCCATAACACGAATGTTCGGTGATGGTGGTTTTGAGTGGTTCATGTTTAAGCATTTGAGGTTCACCAATTCACTTCTCTGACTGTATGAAGTTTCTCACCGGCATGTTGTGCTACAGTTCAAGGTTCTCAACCTAACGGTAAGTACTTCACCATTGAAGTCTTTTTATATCGTTGTTATTTTGTACAGTGTTTTCTCCGTTATAACCCTTCGAGCTATGATTTTGGCAGGTACCCTCTTCACTGGAGGATGGTAGCACGGGTGTGGAATGGAGACGATGCGTCCATTACCTGGTAAGTTCCAGTGGTTCTCAAACCTCGTGGGTGCCCTTGGGAAGGGTCGTAATGGTGACTACTGTGTGCTAAAGGTTGGAATTGCTTGGCCCTATTTTGATGATGGTCGAGGGTTAAGTTTTAAAAGGTCTTAATGTAAGAAGTGTTGAATGGGTAGCTCCCAGATTTCTCGTTGCTGTTTCGGCTCTTTTGTGCCTATGTTGTGGATGAGGGATTTTAAAAAAAAAATCGTGTTAGTCTACTGTTGTTTAAGGGTGCCTACCCTATAGGGTTTTAATGTTCTTCTGTCTCGTTTTAAATATTGGTTTGGCTTAGAGGTAAACCTGTGGACTGTGGTGTCGTAGTGTAATTCTGTTATACATGTATTTATAATGGTGGCTATGGAGCCTGTGTGTTGAGGTTTGCTCACTCGTTGGTATCGAGGCTCGTCGTGGATGAAAAATGCCCTTTTATTGAAGTGCGATTGATAACATGTTTAAAACAAATATTGTAGTGGTGCTGAACCATGATGGTTGCTTGTACTTCATCATTGTTGTTTGATATTTATGTTTTGGAAATATGAAAAGAAAACGTTCAGTTGTCAGGTGTTTGGAAACGGCTGAGCCGTAATGTCCGGATATTTTTCAAGGGAGAAACCCTACCTGTAACTATTGTTTTCTATCGGATTGATATGGAATGTTTGTGTCTAGGACCTAACCTTTGTTTAACTAGTTTTGATTCTATAAGATCGTGCTAGGGTTGCGGGCTTGCGTCAAACGTTGATACGGAGTCGTGTTTTTTGTTGCTTGTTGTTTCTATAGTGATGTTTAACCGTCTTGTTTGCATCCTTTAAGACAAGAAGTGGTAGATAAAAGGAAATGGATTTTTATTAGGGTCAGGTGCTAGGTATGTTATGGGAATGAAGAATTAAAATTCGCCATGCATGTCTTGATAATGAATTCATAAACCCTACGGGCTTGGATTCTTACTCCGGCGATAGCCATGGGTTTTCTTATTCCTGTGCAGAGGTTTTATGCATGGAAACGAAAGTTTAGAAAAATAAAAAAATAGGTGTATGCGTATGTTTGATCTGTACCATGATTTATTTTGCAACTTCTATCTTTCTAATACTTGAAACATAGGATCTTTGATATGAAAAAAAAAACATGTTGTTACTATCAAAAATAGATGATGTATCGATCTGCGCATAAATAGGATGTATTATTGTTTTTACTATATAAATAAAAAGGGATGAATGCGGTACAGAGAATGGTTTTGTAACTATAATAATCTCATATAAGAAGATCTGGAATACTTAAAACAATGAATTTGAATTACTGCAATGCATATGGTGGCTTATCAGAATTAATCAAAGTTTAAAAGGAATGTGCAGATCTGTGCAGAAAATACTCTGCAATTCTTCCATGTATTTAAATGGATTCTATACTACTGTTGGTGTTATACTGTAATGTTTACTTTTTTTAAATATAGGACAAAATTTAAACAAGAACATCTATGGAATCGTATTTCCAATCAATGGTGTTCTGCCTATGAATCATCAATTCTAAACTACCCTTCTCTGTACTGGAGTATGGTGCAGAAGCCATCATGCAGAAAAATACAGAGAAGCAAATTTGAATCTATTGTTCTATCCATTCAATCATCATATTTAAAATCACAACATATTTCATAATGTAAAACAAAGTAACAGAAGCATAGATAGAACCTGAACCAGTAGTTAAGTGGGAAAACACCCAAGAATCCTGTTCCACGCAACCTGCTCCTGAAAACAGCCAATATGCTTGCTTTAGGACCCTCGAGCATGTTCACTAAACCACCAGGAGGAAGAAACTCAGAATCTTAGGCCCTCAATCTTGCAACAACAAGTAGATATCCAGTCTTACAGACTCAACAGTCAAGGAGACCTGCACCAGCACCTCTAGCTTTTCCTTCTTAGAAATAATTTGCAGACTTACAATTGCACTCTCCACAACCTCCCCTATTTAAATCTCTCAGTCATCACCTGATGCACATGAGGAAATATTTTATGCAGAAAAATATTGTGAGCCCCCTGCTCAATTCGAATTGCCCTTTTATAGGCTGCCTAGGTCTTTTTGTAAATAATTGGTCATTAGTGAGCTACCTTCTCACCTCTCTCCACCTAGAGAGGAAATTCATAATTTCAGGGGGAGTTGTCCCATAACCAACAGCTAATGGTAGAGTGCAAATGCTGCCATCTATCCCATGCCTTCTTTCAGCCTCCATTCCTCCTAGTGGGTCAATGAACACTCTTGTAACAGCTTTCTTGAGTGTTTGTCTCCTATTTTCATTTATTAAATAATAATAATGAGTCATTACAGTCACCTTTGACCAAATTGGTCATTAATAACAAAATTTTGTAATTACAATTTAGCTCAAAGTATTTTGCAAAAGAAATAATATAAACCAAATATCCTCAACATTTGGGTAGGTGACAGTGAGGAAGTCTACCTTGTGTAGTTATGCAAGCTTGGGAAAAGTAAAATGAGTTTGTAGAAGTGTGAGGAGTACTTCATTCTCCTACCTCATTGGGGATCATTATCGCATTATTCTCCAATTCTCAAGTTCATACTCTCTGCTCCTCATGTTGTATTCTCTATATTTGTTACCCATTAACCAAATTTGAAAATGACAGAATTAGTAGTATAAAAGAGGAATTTGTAGATGTTGGGGTAGAGAGAGAGGGGTTGTAGATGAACATATTAAAGCTTAGGAAATGTAGAAATTCTTCACCTGTTGGTTAATGTTTCTCATTGGTTGCTTAGGAAACAAGTTGTATTCTTTATCTAGTTATTTCCTAAAATAATTTATTGGATTTGATTGTTTCTACCTATACTAAAGACCATTGTAAGGGAGCAATATCCCTAAGGGATTGTTGAGTAGAGAAAGACCATATATTCATTGTGTTAAGTAGGGTAGTGGAAGAGAGTGCGATGATTTTTTATGGTTGGATGAGCTTCCTAGAGTACTATGTGGTCAGAATATTAACTTAGTTGTGAGAGAACTTGTCTTGGATTCAAGTGAACTTGATCTCCGAATAAAAAAATGGTCCTCCCAGAATCACCTTCATTTTTATTCGGGGTTAAAATTACATCTTGTTAGAAATATTGGCCTTAATAATTGTTGTTGTTGCAATAAAAACCCTAAAATGGTGCTCTAGGTTTCATCCAAAACCTCCATGACATACATTTGAATCCAAATCATTATATGCATATATAGAACAAAACTCGAACAAAACTATATATAAATCCATGAGATAAAACCATAGTGGAACAAAACTTGAACAAATATATAAATTTTCAGGCAAATAGTGGAACATGGTTCCCAATGTACATACGATGGAAACTCATACCCTATACAAAATACGACAACTCGTGTCGTAGATCCAAAATACATGGCAACTAGTGCCCTATACAAAATCCAACAACTCGTGCCGTAGATCCAAAATACATGGCAACCCATGCGTAGATACAAAGTACACAAAAACTGGTTCCCAAAGGTGCCACATCATGGCTAATGTAGTTAACATGGCGTGTCAAGCATTGTGACCAACCCAGTCACTCCCTGGTGCACCTCCAAAATCGATCTTTCTCTTCTTGGAGTTACTGCTACCTCGGGTCTTCTTCTGTCTAGGAGTAGATCGTCTCTCCACACTCTGAAACAAATGATATAAGGTACCATTAGTTTCAAGCATTTGTAACATTTACCACATTTATAAAATGAATGTACAATTCAAATCTTAAATAACTCATCGTTGATGCGAGTGGGAGATGAGAAGCAAGTGCCTGGATCTGCTGAACCTCTCAACAATTCCACCCTACAACATTTACGACAATCATTTCATTGAAAAATAATAATTGCTTAAATTAATTTTGGTTAATGCATCAAAAAAATTTCATAAATTAACTTGATTCTCACCGTGAACAACCCACAAAATGGGGGTGGTGTATTGGAGAAAACTTCCTATGGCTTGGGGTGGACCACAATAGACAGCTAACTACCAGAAATTAACTCAATTCTCAATGCTATGCTATATAAATTACAATGCTAAGATAATGAAGAGCATAACCAACCTCGATCCAAACGTTTGATGTAGATCCCTGTTGGAGCTTTCAATCCGTGCACTTGAACCTGCAAATTAGTCTTGACAACCAATATACAACAAGTGCATATAATATATAAATGACATTAACATCATCAATAGCAATGGTCCATGATATTATAAACCCAATGTAATATAAACAACATTCACAACATTAATGGACGAGAATATGAGTATTTCTATTAATCTCAAAGGTAGGTGAAAGGACACATCGAGGAGTTATTGGGGCAAATGGAGGGCCAAAGGTCACCCAATGACCACGTTTTGGGAGTAAAAAGTAATTAACTAGTGATTTTTACCATTTTACATGCTACCCCTGGGCTATAGTGATGAAACTCGTGGGTACGCCCACTGTAATGATGCAACTAGCGTACAGGGGAAAAAAAATAGGGAAAATAGTGTGTCTGAAGGATATAAAGTGGATCTGAGTCAGTAAAATGGATCCTATGGGCCAAAGAGTGCTGATGCTCACAAGGTCAAAAATTACGTTGTAATAGATGCCCCCTAATGTGTGAGGTCATAGACTGATGCTATGATGGCCGAAATACATTACAAATCTCAAAAGTGGAGTGATGGAGACACAAGTGGAAGGAGCAGCTCACTCGTCATAATACATTAGTATCCTCGAGTACATGTCGGTATGGTACAACAATTTGATACAATGGCCATGAACAGGTAGTTCATAGTGAATACATATCATAAGTGATCATAGCCATGATCCCTCTACAGTAAGATATGGTCTCTTGCTGAAAATGAAACAACTGGTGCAAACTAGAGGTACAAACTACTGAAATATGAGCGGTGATATCTCAGATGTAATGTCATAATCATAAGTAGCATACTAAATGCGACTATCGCTTGGGGTCTTCTACACAAGTCTTCGACGGTGCAAGTCCCATCAAATGAATAAAGGATTTGAGGTCGAACCTGATGTGACATTGTCTGATTACTGGTTAATGATGTATACCGTTAACAGATGCAAGATAACCCACCAATAATGAAAATGGGCATCAAGGCACATAGTACAAGCATCAGAGTGTGAATAGATGTGTTGAGGTCGAACACTAAGATGAATCCATTGATCAGGGGACATTGATGTATTCCCAAAACTATCAATGGTGAGAGAACCTACCACTAATGACTGCAAGCCTCAAGGTACTCAACCGAACTCTAAGCCTCAAGCTCGGGAATAAATGGGTTGAAGTCGATGGAACGAGACTCGTTGGAAGGAGGGCATTAAGGCATCCCCCATCAACCAGCGCGAGGAACCAGCTACTCTGAAAGATTTGGAAGAACTCAAGTGAAACATAATGACTCAATAAGGATGGTCGACATGCAATAGTCAATATATCTGAGGAGTGGCCGACTCTGGTTTCAGGACTTCCTTTGAACAAGAGCAAGAGCATATGGATAGACTCAGGCAGCGTAGACTCAATATAAACTGTGCGATACTGGAGGCATCACAAAGGGATCCATAATGACTGGAAGCTTAACTAATCAGTGGAGTAAACTGAGAAACAAGTACAGCTCCTAAGGTCCAACTATAGTCCCAACTCATAATGTATGGAGTGGAGTTGATGCTCTGTTCAGAGGCAACACAACAACTGCCAACAAAAAGTAGTAACCATAATCCCCCCGTCCGGCTTTTTGGAATATTTGATTTTTTTTTGGTCTTTTTCATATTTGGGAAACCTTGAAAAAGAATAAAATTGCTTATAGTACAACAAGTGAGGGAACGAGTGTCAAATAGCGAGCACACTAGTTCCAAGCAGTGGAACATACCTATGATCAATGCAAGGAAGCATGTGCAGGATGTGGATACTCGGGGTGAATGTTCCCTCAGGGTCAAAAGGTCATCAAATTGTGAAGGGAAAATGTAAGCTCTGTAGGGCTTAACAGGGAAAGTGCTCAGGCACCAGGATAATAATTGAGTAAGTGAGGGCCGGTACAAGGCTCAAGTGGAAAGCAAGATGATGCAATGCAATCACAACTTGATATACATTGGGGAGCCCTTATGGGAGATGGCCAGCATAAGACAAAGTAGAGTATGAGTCTTTATCGCAACATCATGGCGTAACTACAAATGACTCCCAATCCTAAGGAAAAACAATGGCATGGGTACCATAATGCAAAAAGGGATTCTAACTAGGGTACCCATGTTCGGAAAGTCCCTACCACCACATAATGACACTTATATAATAGTGCGAAGGTTCTGTGTCAGTTAAGAAGGGGGGTCGCACCTAGGGTTTATGAAAGTGGTCAAAAGGTCAAATGCATAATGCATGTGAAAATGACATCTAACCTATATGCCAGGTGTGAAATATACCTACCGTAGGTGTGAAATGATCGGAAACAACTCTCACTAAAGAAATATGGTCAAAAAATGCTACTCCATGACATTGTTTTAGTCCAAAACAACATTAAATGGCGAAAACTATAAACAAGTGGGTTTTGAAAATTATAAATAGTAACAAAATTTTACAATTTACAATTCATTTTTACTATTCACCATTTGGAGTTTTGTGGTTAGTTTTCACCTCAAAGTTCAGCTACTGCTTCTGGGAGCTACGAGCATCCGATCATCAAACCGTCAGGAGTAGGTTGGTAGTCTCATCCATACCTTCCATTTCAATGCTTTTATTTCAATTTTCATCGGTTAAATTTTTTGTTTGGCCATGCCCTACATGGCCACGGTGCTACTCGCGGGCTATAACTATGCGGGTAGTGGGTAGGGCCGGGTACGCGCAGTCAACACATGCGTTGACCGTGAGGTGTCACATCCCCACCCATCATACCAGTGCAATGGAAAGGATCGTGAGGCTAAAACCGGGCATCCATCCCCATAAATTTATTTCATAAGCATTCACATAATATAATGGAGATATGAAGATGCATAATTATTTTAAAAACACAACGGAAGTAAATCATGTGCAGAATTAACACACATCCAACATTTTCATGATAGCCATTAAGTGTAGACATTGCAGAAATAGCAAATGAGAATACTTATCTTTAAACCAAGTAGTCCCTGAGCAACCAGCTACGCTTCTGCAACGTTCCACCCAACCGTAGGCCAGTGTGCTCCTTAATCTCTCAACACCACTGCCACCCCCGAGCTGGGCATGATCTCCACAAGGAAAAGGGGAAACAGGCTCTCACATAGGCAAAGATATGCCAGAATCAGCCAAGCCCACTAGCAGTTGGGTTTCTCAGGCTGCTAAGAGATGGGCATATAACAACAAAAGTGTAAGTGCTGGGCATGAGAAAACGCTTCTATAGTGAAGTTCCCAACAATGGGTTTTCTAACAGTTCCAGAAAAACGTGGGCAACCAAAACGAAAAGGAGAAAATGGGGAATCAACCCCAGGAGAGCAGAATCATTTTCAGAAGAATGCTCATGGGCATTTCATGGGTAGAAACGGCCTCCCTAACCCCCAAAAATCGTGGCTCTCTTCTCCCATCCAATGAGCTAACCAAAAACGAGTTTGCAGGCATGGAATAATGCAGGAAATGGTGAAAAACATGAAGGATAAAACCCCAACAGGCTCAGACTGCGTGAGAGGAAGAATGCCATGGGCGAAGAATGGCTTTGGGCCAATTTTGTGGGGGTTTTCTTGCCCAGCCAACCAAAACTCGATTTCCCAGGTTGCTGTCTTACCCATACCCAAAAATTGACAGCCATACATCTCCCATCCCAAGGCATTAATTGTCTCAACCAATTATTGGAAGAATTAAATGATTGGGTGCATGAGGCCAAATGGGTAGTTGAGAGTTCATGGGTTTCCTCAATGAAATGTCTTAACACCATGGCTCAAGGGTTTGGTTATTTTCCCTCCCTATTCCTTGTAAAGATCATGCCCCCATCTCTTTGTTGCATTGCATAGCTGGTTGTGGGTTTTTCATTAAAATTGCATATTTACATGATGTTCGAATTTTCATTGTGCACGGCTAGCACAAGAACCATATGCATCTATTCTAATTGCCGGTACATAGAACGATAAATCAATGACAGGGCCTTGGCCTTGAGCTCCTCACCATGACTAAATAACAATATTTACATCATTTACAATATTAATGCAATAGGATCAAGGTGGGGATGTTACATTCCCCTCCCCTTGGAATAACACCGTCCTCGGTGTTCCAACACTTCGGAAATAAATATCCACTTTACATATGTACACAATTCACAAAATGTGGTAGGTTTGTCCTGCATTTCAACCTCTACTTGGGTTTTTCAGGACTAGGTCCCTTGGTCTTTACAACCTGCTCTTGTTGGCTAGGACCTCCTAACTCTGCATGAGGACATCGTTCCAAAACAATTCCTTCTTTTTCTTTTCCTTCCAAATGGTCCACGAACCTGGGGAATTTACGGTTGCTACCCCCTTGATATTCTCTTGTTGGGAAGTCACAAAGGCAATGATTTCCTCCACACCCCAACATTTCATTGGCGGCTTTACCTTTTCCCGGTGCATTTCCTTTGACTCTTCCCACCTGGGACGTTTCTTGATCGGACGATTGGATGAATGCTTCTTCATTGACCCACTTTCTTTTCCCCTGCTGATTGCTCCTAGAATGATTTTTACCTCTTTTTGCAGACGAATAAAGTCCTTCAAAGCCTCATGGTTTATCTCATTCTGTTGCCTCTATAGCTTGAGCATCTCCCCAAGATTTTCTTGGGTCTTGGCAATTGTTTGAAGAAGACTTTCAGCCAATTCTAATAGCCCTCGGTCTGCTGCCATGGTCAATGGGCACAACTGAACACACTTTGCTTACTAGCAACACTTTTCGGTGCCGGCTGCAACCAATTGTTTCACTTTCTTACCTGTGAAATTCATCATGGGGATTCTTTGTTAGGACAAGCATAACATAAACATCAAGATTAGGCAATTATTTTCCTAATTGACATGGAATGTCCATGCTTTATTCATGGGACTTCCACACTTTTCATGCTTTCCAAACATACACATGAACTCATTCATGTTCATCCTTTCACAGGAAATTCACTATTTCATCATTCACAATTCATCTCAAGCAATTACACACAATCTATTTCCAGCCATGATATGCGCTCAACAATCTTTTGTTTTATAAATGCATCAATCAAAAGGAACGAGAAGAGTAGGGGTTTCTCCCTCTTAGTCTTGTTCTATTATGGAGCTACACCATCACCGTGGTTTCATGCTCCTTAGTCTCTTTCACTTCAATGTGAATGCTTTGACTTTCCTTTCTTGGCTATGACACTTAGTGTCTAAGGTCTGCGTATGGATTTTCAGCTAGGGCACCCTTCCCATTATTGCCTACAGAACCTTTGGCTGCTAGGATCCACTCGTATCCACTAGCACCGTCTTTCATTACTGCTCATACTGAGCTCTTTATGACGGTCACATGTCCACATGCATCTCTAGGATGCCTTCATAATCCTTTCTCCCAGCAATACCTACACTCAAACATTGAATTAATTCACATGTTTAGTTCATTTTCATAGGGTTTTTCTCTAAACAAGAGTTTAGGAAATCATAACCAAATCATATACACACGTATATTCATGAGCAAGAAGTTGTATGGTAACTGGATACTTATCTGCATTGGATGTCTTTACTTTATTCCACGGGGTCCTTCTTTGCTTTACGAGCCTTGGATTTCCCATGAACATAATAACGAATGTTGGGCCAATACGTAGGCTACTCCACAATCATTCGAATATGCAATTCCAGGCCAGTACGCCGACTGGGTTTATCAATAATTTCCTTTAGAAACATGCTAGGCCAGTGTTCCGACTGGTTTTATCAATTATTTAAGGGGTGTTGGGCAGGCGTACACGCTGCTTCGCCATATCAAGTGGTTAATGCCCAACTACTCACTCTCTGGACTTATCAAGAACTTATAGCGTTCAACCAGCTACTCCCTAGATTTCTTAATGATTTATATCGCCCACTCATTTACTCTCTGGATTCACCAGCAATTTATATCGCCCACTCATTTACTCTCTGGATTTACCAGCAATTTATAGTCTTTAAGGGTCTTGCCTTCCTGCAATGACCAAGGTTTCCAACAAAGAAACAATAGTGTATCAGCTTAGCTGTTAGAAGACTTATACCTGAAATCTTCATTATTCCAAACAAGACATAAATGAAAATGAATACTTATCTGTATTGTGTGTTTCCCCTCTGGTCCACAGGATCCTGCTTCGCTTTGCAATCCTTGGGATCGCCTATGGACTTGGATATAGTTAATTCTTAACCAGTACACCTCCCCATCGGCTGGATTTACCAAGCATTTGGTGGTGCCCAACCAGTCCCATACCTGGTTGGCCCTCTCCAGTGCCGAGCCAGCACATTCGTCTGGGTCATCGACCAATGGAAGGAAACTGCGCCACCAACCATTATAGGTCAAGTCTCTACTATGGAGCCATAGGTATCTCAGGGTTTCCAGTCAGTCTTCGGCGCCTGCCCTCCCACTGCTGTCCCAATAGAGATTTCAGGGTTTTCAGTCAGTCCTCGGCACCCGCCCTCCCACTGCTGACCCAATAGGCATCTCAGGGTCTTCAGTCAGTCCTCGGCACCCGCCCTCCCACTGCTGACCCAATAGAGATTTTACGCCTTTACCAATGTCACCACACCTTCTTGCACTGTAACCCTTCACACACATCAACTCTTGGTTTATAGAAGGATTCCACTCCTTCTCTTGTGCAAATCGGTGGTCCCTTTTAGGAAATTTATAGGTGACTTTCTTGACTGCAGGTTAACATGACCCCTACTCACACAAGGATGATACCTTCTCTTATTACACAGCTCTTCGGACATGTCCCTCCCATCTGGTAATATTTCACATGAGCATAGAAATGTTTCCAATTCCCATACAGTCCCTTTGCGTACCCTTCTTCACTTTGCCCTTTAATGTGCAGTATCAATCTGCATTTGTGTAGGCTGACAACACAAGAAGGATAAGCAAGCTCATCAGTATGGTTGTTCAATTCTTAACCATATTCCATATCATTCACTACCAAGTATTGAAACACCAGGAATGTGTCCATTCCCTTAGGGTGTAGTCAATATTGAAAACCCTATCATGACCCAGCACCAGAAAAGGTGTGCACCCCCTTTCCGATGTGCGCCATGTAGGCCCTAATCATACTCAAGCATTCTGCAATGATATAAATAAGATAGAGCATGCTATGCGTATTAACCCTAATAATTTAGACATGCATGTTCTTGTCTAGGGTCATAGAATACTCATTCATTTTGTAGATGTGTCTCACATGCCTTCTGGACATAGCTTTACCATCTCACTTTCATGGTTTACCGACATGCGGTTTGGTTGAGACATTATCAATGGCGTTTCACCCGAAACCCATTCCCAAAGCATGGGATCCTTCCCATCTAGTTTGGCTTCTGCAGGTCATCACACATGGTCTTCCTGCAATGTGTCATCCTGGCACACTTCATCAAATAGCCAAACAATCAGCAACATTTAGCAATAAACTTCAAATATGATTGTTTCATAACCAATCAATAACATTAATAATTAAATTCAACATGAATTTTACAATTCTGCCTCCTACAGAAATCGATTTGCTTAGCAGTGAGGCTATCCTCATATTGTTTGGCTCTTGTTCACGGTAGATTCCAATCTTCATCATGAACTTATCCATATTTGCCATGCCCAAAGCAATCTACCTAAAATCTGAAACTCCAATCAGCCAAATGCTTTGTAAGTTTTTATGCATATAACAATTTTATTGCTGCCACAGTCATGGAAGCATTTTAATATCGCCAACCATCTACTCCCTGTGAATTATTACCATACTAGAGTTGCATAGTTCGATTTCATCATTTTATGCAATTATTCTCTTGATCATTCCATCTATTATCTAATTTCAATGAAACATACATCACACTCATGCATTCTCACAATGCATCTCATCACGTGCACCTATATCTATGCATGCACATTTACATTACTCACATAATCTTTTAATGTGTATTCCCTCAATTCATAACCACAAGATTGTGCACAATATCTTAATGCACATTTTCTCAATGCTACCTTGCATTAAGTTATGAGTACTATGCTTTCAACATAATTCAAACATAGTTGAAGAGATCTTACCAAATCCTCTTTCAACGTTCATGCAATTTGGCACGAATAATCATTACCTGCATGGTTACCATTAACATCGCCTGATGTTACCTGTTTAGTTGGCCTCTTACCAAGGCTGCTCAGTCCTTTTGCCAACTTTATGATCATAGATTGGTTGCACCATCCTTTCTGCATAAGGTTGTTGGCTTCATGCAACAACATCTTCAGCACATTTAGCCATGCTCTTTGTTATAACACATATTTCATTAAATTTGGAATAAAATAGTGGATCTAGAATTTCAAAATAACTAAAAAAATCAATTATGGTGATGCTCTTGGAATAACATGCTTCCACTTTTAATAAAATATGTGTTTTATCTTTGGTCCTACAACCAATATCAACATCAATAGTGATTATCAGCCACAATATTTTCCATCAGTGGTTCATTGCATATGCAGACTTCATTATTTTACCAATATGCAATATCCCCTTTATGCACAAGCATTTCCATATGTACTATGCAATGTTTGTTAAGATGCCCTCTAGTGCATATATATCTATGTAATCCCTTACATTTTTAACATTTTTATGCCATGTGACAATTTCATAATTATAAGTATGATAAATAGGGTTTAAAGAATTCTTCCCTTTTCGATCCCTCATTGTAACATGGAATTCCTCTTCCACATCATGCAATTTGTAGAAATTGCCCATATTGACAACAAAATTTGTTTGTCAAAACAGCCGCTGGCACTCTTCTGCACTAAATAACTATGATATATGTAGACTTCATTCAAACTCTGGTCATGCATCATTGTTCCCTGTTGGACAAGCTTTCCAATGCCTGTCTTCATGCTCTATTCTGATATCAGGTGCGGAAACTGCATCTCTTCAAAAATAGCAACTTTCACTACAATTCTGCACATTTTTCACAGTTGCATTTTGGTCCAGAATGCCAACTTTAGCCACCTGCGGAAGAAAATCTATGAGGAATCACAAAAACTTATCTATCGGGTGAAGTTAGTCCATATAACACGGAACACTCAGCAATTCACGTATTTTAATTCCGATGCACCATTCATCTTCTATGAATTTATGGGTTTTACTACTTCTCCCTTTTCACATTTTTACAAAATTCCAAATTTTGGGCCAAAAATGGCTATCTCCCAAACGGTGCATTTCTGGAAAAACTTCGTCTAACGGAAACTGTCCGTCTTAATGAGAATATGAAATGTCTAGTTCAGTAAAAATTTTGATTCCCACATCTAGGGTCACTTTTACTGTCCGCCAGCTTTTCAAAATCCCGAAAAAGTGGCCCGGAACAGTGCGTTTTGGCCTTCTTGATCAACCTGACTCCACATCCTTTGGAGTTTGGCTCCAAGATTCTGAACTTAACATTGCGCCTGCTTTATGACCGTGCCTGATGAATTTCAGCTCAAACCGACCTTCCGTCAAGCCTCGGGACTCCGTCCTTCAAAAGTCACTATTATCCATTTTCTATCAAATCGGAGTGTAATGGGCCCGGGGTCTTCACTGGTTCTTTCATGGTCTTCGTCAATGGCCTCCGAGCCCCACAGGAATCATTCCATTGTGAGTCCGGATGTTCCTGCTATCCAAAAATCAAGTTTTCGTCACTTTACTCATCTTCTCTCGGGACAGTTCCCTGAACGCTCCCGCAATTGCGGGGGGTTGGCTGAAGCCTTCCGCAATGGCGGGGTGACTGGTGGAATGCTCCCGCGGTTTCGGGGCGTCTCGGCGACAGCTTCCGCAATTGCGGAGCAGTTCGCCAAAGGCTTCCGCAATTGCGGAGCAGTTCGCCGAACGCGTCCGCAATGGCGGGGCGATTTGCCGAACGCTCCCGCAATTGCGGAGCCATTCGGCGAATGCTCCCGCAATTGCGGAGCCATTCGGCGAATGCTCCCGCAATTGCGGAGCCATTCGGCAAAGGTTTTCGCAGTTTCGGAGCCGTTCACAGAATGCTTCTGCCGTTGTGCGGAATGCCTTTTTCGGAATGACTTGCGGAATGCTTCCGCAATTTCGGAACGATTCGCAGAAGTCTTCCGCAGTTGTGGAACAATTCGGCGAAGTCTTCCGCAGTTGCGGAACGATTCGCCGAAGTCTTCTGCAATTTCGGAACGACTCGTCGAACTCTTCCGCGTTGCGGAACCATTCGTGGAATCCTTCCGAAATTTTGGAAGATAATTCCTTCCGCAATTTCGGAAGAGAATTCCTTCCGCAAAATTCCCTTTCGACACCGACACTTAGAAAAGTTTTCACTTAAAAAAAAATTTCTCCGCTGTTTCGGAGCGGTTTGCTGAATTCTTCCGCAATTGCGGGAAGATTCGTGGAACTCTTCCACAACAGGAAGGTTCGCGGAACTCTTCCGCAATTGCGGGAAGGTTCGCGGAACTCTTCCGCAATTGCGGGAAGGTTCGCGAAACCTTTCCGCAGTTTCGGGATGACTACCCGAAATAGACTTAAAACATAAACAAACTTAAAACCAAAAATTTCCAGAAATAGACTTAAAACAAAATTTTCCAAAACAGACTTAAAACAAAATTTTTGCAATCTTCCCTTGTAATAGCTATCAGATTTGGCCTATAGAGGTCCAATGTTGCAACCAGCAGCTCTGATACCATTCTGTCACGTCCCCACCCATCATACCAGTGCAATGGAAAAGATCGTGAGGCTAAAACCGGGCATCCAGCCCCATAAATTTATTTCATAAGCATTCACATAATATAATGGAGATATGAAGATGCATAATTATTTTAAAAACACAGCGGAAGTAAATCATGTGCAGAATTAACACACATCCAACATTTTCATGATAGCCATTAAGTGTAGACATTGCAGAAATAGAAAATGAGAATACTTATCTTTAAACCAAGTAGTCCCTGAGCAACCAGCTATGCTTCTGCAACATTCCACCAAACCGTAGGCCAGTGTGCTCCTTAATCTCTCAGCACCACTGCCACCCTCGAGCTGGGCATGATCTCCACAAGGAAAAGGGGAAACAGGCTCTCACATAACCAAAGATATGCCAGAATTAGCCAAGCCCACTAGCAGTTGGATTTCTCAGGATGCTAGGAGATGGGCATATAACAACAAAAGTGTAAGTGCTGGGAATGAGAAAATGCTTCTATAGTGAAGTTCCCAACAATGGGTTTTCTAACAGTTCCAGAAAAACGTGGGCAACCAAAATGAAAAGGAGAAAATGGGGAATCAACCCTAGGAGAGCAAAATCGTTTTCAGAAGAATGCGCATGGGCATTTCGTGGGCAGAAACGGCCTCCCTAACCCCCAAAAATCGTGGCTCTCTTCTCCCATCCAATGAGCTAACCAAAAATGAGTTTGCAGGCATGGAATAATGCAGGAAATGGTGAAAAACGTGAAGGATAAAACCCCAACAGGCTCAGACTGCGTGAGAGGAAGAATGCCATGGGTGAAGAATGGCTTTGGGCCAATTTTGTGGGGGTTTTCTTGCCCAGCCAACCAAAACTCGATTTCCCAGGTTGTTGTCTTTCCCATACCCGAAAATTGACAGCCATACCTCTCCCATCCCAAGGCATTAATTGTCTCAACCAATTATTGGAAGAATTAAATGATTGGGTGCATGAGGCCAAATGGGTAGTTGAGAGTTCATGGGTTTCCTCAATGAAATGGCTTAACACCATGGCTCAAGGGTTTGGTTATTTTCCCTCCCTATTCCTTGTAAAGATCATGCCCCCATCTCTTTGTTGCATTGCATAGATGGTTGTGGGTTTTTCATTAAAATTGCATATTTACATGATGTCCAAATTTTCATTGTGCACGGCTAGCACAAGAACCATATGCATCTATTCTAATTGCCGGTACATAGAACGATAAATCAATGGCGGGGCCTTGGCCTTGAGCTCCTCACCATGACTAAATAACAATATTTACATCATTTACAATATTAATGCAATAGGGTCAAGGTGGGGACATTACATGAGGACCCGCCTCTGTGAGCACAATTGCCCATGGGTACGGCCATGAAGCTGGTTTTTTAAACAAAACTGACTAAACTCTTTGGTTTTTCTCTCTCCATGATGGTTCTAGAGTGGAGAGAGAGAGAGAACATGACCTAGTGGATGAGGCCGTCCGCAATGATGTGTGTGCACAACAAGCGCTACAAGCATGCGGTTTATACAAATTTTGGAGCATAGGGGGTTTGAGGGCCCAAAACCTATTGCTCCGACGTTTGATAGACTATTGGGATGTTGATGCAGAGAACTTCAACCCAGATGGGAAAATACTCTCACTGGAAGTGGAAGATATCTACTTCATTATTGGTTTGTCCCGCCGAGGTGAGGTGGCAAGCCTTTGATCTCGATCTGTGGGTGGTGGGATCACCTTCCCTGACTATATAGAGCAGTATTGTGTTCCAAATACTCGAGTAGTGGAGAGTCAGGTGCCCATCAGAGCCATAGTCAACCTGAGCATGAAGGTTGTCGTGGCTACTTTAGTGCGGATTACTGGTTTAAAAGCTCTTCACTAGGCATATAGGCCAGTTATGTTCTATGCATCGCAATGTATGCAACCTATGATATTTGACTGGTGTACCATGCTACTGGGGTCTATGAAGACCCAACTGACAGAGTACAAGCAAGGGGATGCAAAAAACTTTGGATACGGTAGTATCTTGTGCAACTTCTTCTTTGAGCGAGTTACGGGGCTCAGTCCAAGGGTTGAGGTCCCTCCTCATAGTCTCCGCGACCCAGCCATGACCCGGTGGGCCGAGGTATTGACGTGACAGGGTGGTGGCCATCAGGAATCACCATACACAGAGGATTTCTTTCACTGGTGGGCCAATAGGTCATAGCGATAGAGGACTACCCCTATGCAGGGATAGACTTCTGCCAGGATCGTGACATGCCTCTTCCACTAGATACAGTGTTCGGAGACATAGGTGAGTACTCTTTTTAGGTTTTTGGTATATTAAATTTTTATGGATTTTTTATTATAGATGTAAATGCAAAAATCTTTTTGCGGGTAGTATCATGTATTAATGTTTGACTATTTTCTCGCAGACAAGCGCCCCGTGAGACCCGATGGTTTCCAGAGACATCGTCGCTGGGGTAGGGGTGATGAGGTAGTAGGTGCTGCAGCAAAGTGGACACTACATACTTTGTGGGCCAACCTATCACGGATGACCGCCAGGGTACCACAGGTAGAGGTGGCATGACTACCAGAGGATATGCAGCACCAAGTAGTGGGTGTGTGACTATTGCAGTGTGTCACAAATACAGTGCATTATTTCTATCAAACACATCCTGTATGGGCAGCAGCTAGGCCTCTTCGTAGGGATTAGACATCTCGGATTCCCATTTTGTATCGATATGTATATTTTGAGAGCTATGGGATCCAGTTTTGTATCATGACACTACCATTTTTGGACATATTATTTAACAAAACTTTGGTTCTTCGGTTCTACTATATGTGTGTATGTATAAATGTATGAATGTATCTTTTATTTGTGTGATTCATTGGAAATGTGGAAAATTCCAATCTAATACATAGTTAGCGTATGCATCAGATATATGATTAAAACTTCTCGGAACATGAATGTATGTAATTGAAAAAAATGTCGTTCCAAGAGTCTTACCTTTAAGAATTTCTGTAGTAACGTAGGATTCCTCACACATTACTGACCATTGAACTAAGACATAACTAGTTGTGAATCCAGGAGGACTTCTAAATATTGGATACCATGTGAAATAACATCCCGAAGTAGCTCAATCACGGCACTATACTCAGCCACATTGTTAGATGTAGGACCAAGACAAGCACCTCCCGAGGACACAACTAGGTGGGCAGGTGAGAAAATAACCCAGGCAGTAGAAGCAAGCTGTTGTGTATGACGGCTAGCACCATCCATGAATCCTAAGAATGTAGGATATTCCACTAACATTTGTCAATCAAACGGAAGCTAATCAACAAACCTGAAAACCAAAAGAAAGAAAACCTATGTACAAAAATAACTATACAGTAGTATACAAAAGTATTAGCTCAAACTAGAATTTCAAGCGTAATACCGCTTGAGGTAGAGCCCATTTCTAGGCTCCTTCAAGATGTTTCCCTAATAGTCCTCTAATTCATAGGCTCCTTTTTCCAAGACACGCCTCATAATGCAAGGACCGTGCCACATGGGGTTGAACTTGCCTACCCCCAAGGGTTCTTTAGCTTGGTCATATAAGAGGACCAAGTCACCTTCAGCATATTGTTCGGGATAGACAGACCTATCGTATTAAACCTTGACATGATGTTTATTGGCATCAATAGCCACGATGACATCTCGATGTTTCTTGTCAAGTTGCTCAAGGTGGATTAAACATTTCTCAAGACCCGTCGTATCAGGGAGGAGCTCTATGGCAAGTTTAAGTGAAGGGATTTCGCATTCAATCGGTAAAATCGACTCCACACCGTGTACTAGCTGAAATGGTGAGAACCTGGTGGCAGTCTTAACTACGGTTCGATACACCCACAAAGCAGGATATAACATAATGTGCCAGTTGTTCTTGCTTTGTTGGATGGTACGTTGGAGAATGGTCTTTAAAGACTTATTGATTGCTTTAACTTGACCATTCGCTTGGGGATAGTAAGAGGATGAGTGTTCTTTACGAAACCCAAGCTTGAGAGACAAATCCTCCATCATTTTGTTTTGAAAGTGACTCCCATGGTCAGTGACAATCTCTTTCGGAATACCAAACCAAGTAATAATCTGATTGAACATGAAATTGGTTGCTGTGGCACCATCGGCTTTTACAGTAGGCATGGCCTCAGCCCATTTGGAAAAGTAGTCCATAGCCACTATGATATGGTGATGCCCCCCAGCCGAAGTTGGTTTGCAATCCATGAAATCCACCCCCCACTTGGTGAAGGGACCGATGGTGATGACCGGATGAAGGGGCGCTAGATGTGAGTGTATATTCCGAGAAAACACCTAGCAAGGGTGACATCTCTTCACAGTGTTTATACAATCCTTAAATATTGAAAGCCAAAAGTAACCAACTCGCATAATACGTTGGGTTGTAGCAAGCCCGGATAAGTCACTGCCACACACCCTAGCATGGCAATCATTAAGCACCCGCTCCGCTTCTTTGTGAGTCAAGCAACGACAGGGAATGAAATCCTTTCCTCGGCGATACAGAGTGTCACCGACGATAGTATAATCTTTAGCGTGATGTTTCACACGCCTTCACTCATCCCGTGAATAATGCGGAGGAAACTTCAAAGTTTGGAGATATACAATGACATCCCCATACCAAGGGTCCTCTAACGAGATAAGAAATAAGTGTTCATCCACAAAGGAATCTTCATGGATGACATCCTCATCAAGTCTTGGAAGGTCTGACATAAGCTCAGCAAACACCAACGATTTCACCGACTTCGCCGAAGAAAAATCGAGATCGAACTCCTGAAGGATCACAGTCCATTTATTGTACTTCCCCCCTATAAGGCATCGTGATAGCAAGAACTGAAATGGATTGATGTGTGCTACAACTGTGGTTTTTCTAAGAAAAATATATTGTCGTAACTGTTGGACTGCATGTACAGTTGCAAGTGCCAACTTTTCCACATGAGTATATCTTAGTTCAACATCTACTAGATTTCGACTGAGGTAATAGATGACATGCTCGACAAGCATATCATCAATCTGAACCAAGACCATGCCAATCGTATCTTGAGACGCAACCACATAAAGTATAAAATCTTGTGCGAAGTCTGGTGGACTAAGCATAGGGGCTGATACCAAAGCTTTCTTAAGGGCATCGAAAGACTGTTGAGCTCGCTCATCCCAGATAAATGGTGTGTCTTTCTTTAACAAACGCGCGAAACCTTTGGTAAGATTAGCATAATTGACTACAAAATGGCGTAGAAAATTAGCTCTCCCTTGGAGGCTCTGAAGTTGAAACAAGTTGCACGGAGGAGGCAACCGAAGTATTACCTCAACTTTAAGAGGATCGACTCGAATACCCTCTTTCGAAACTATGAATCCTAGAAGGAGACCTGACCTCACCGTAAAGATGCATTTATTGGGATTCAATCTGATCTTGTAGTGTATACATCATTCAAGAATCCAACGAAGGTGCTTGGGGTGGTCCATTCTCTTACGAGAATGGCCAGCAAGATCATCCAAGAAAATCTCCATTATACTTTTAAGGTCATGAAAGGCATAGGTCATGGAACACTGAAACGTACCTCCGACGTTTTTAAGGCCGAAGGGAATTTTTCGATATGTAAATGTACTCCAAGGACAAATAAAAATAGTCTTATGTTGGTCCTCCAGTTTGATTTCAATCTGGTTATACCCTGAAAAGTTGTCCATAAATGAAAAAATCTCACTTCTTGCACACGCATCCAATATCTGATCAATGAATGGGGTGGGGAAATTGTCTTTCGGACACGCACGATTCAGGTCTCTAAAATCAGTGCATACACGGATTGTTCCTTGCTTCTTATCCATAGGAACGGGGTTTGACACCCATTCGGTAAGGGGAACGGGGTAGATAAAACCATCTTTGAGCAGTTTCTCCACCTCTGCCTTGATAGCTGCTGCCTTCATAGGGTTTACAGCACGAATACATTGCCGAACTGGTTTAACATGAGGATACGTCCTAATCTCGTGTTCGACAATACTAGGGTCTATCCCTGGAATCTCCTTGTATGACCAGGTGGAAGCTTCCCGAAGTTCAGTAAACAATTCGGTGTAGATGGCAACCTCCTCAGGAGAGAAATCATCACCGATGTAAACGTTCTCAATCTTTCTGGTAGTGCGAGAGATGTTGATCGGTTGAGTCGGGGAAATATTAGCCATGTTCCCCTCTGCATAAATCTCATGTGAGCCCAAAAGAGCCACAGAGTGACCAACCATCTCTGTAAGAGTCATCCTAAACTCTTCTTGCTCGGCGAGATCGAGGTTGGGAAGTAAATATGAGCGATGATGCATATCCTCCCAAGGTCTCTCACTACCACACATGGTCTCGATAATAGCTTCATCCAAAGGTAAAGTACCATCAAGGCAATCGTTCGAACAAGACGAGTTGACTGCCCAAACTGGCAGCGTAATGGGATCTTCCTCAACTATCCGAGAAGAGGGGAGATCCGGTTCTATAGTGGCTTGTTGAATATTTTGATAAGAAAGCTTAGCAACAGAAAGTGGCATAGACATCCTGACGTGCGCAATGTCTCCATACATAGAGCTCGTGGATGGTAAATTCCATGGATCATCAAAGTATGAAGTCCAAAATGGTACATTATGCAAAGGAGGAGGTGCATTGTCGGAAATGGTTCCAATAAAATTCACGGGTGTAGGGAAATCATAAGATCCCATCAATGAAGGGTACATACCAACACCCATGCTCCCGGTTGCCGGCTAAGAGTCTGTAACTTGCAGGACTACTGATCCCATAGATGCTGTGGGAGGATTAACGAAGTCCAGTTGATCGATGGTCACAATCCTGCCTTCATGTGGAAAGCAAATGATCCAGAATACAGTAGATGCGACAGCTTTCATAACATACATCCAATTTCAACCCAGTAAAAGGTTGTAGTCAATGGGCGCATCAACCACTTCGACTTCAACAGGCACAGGTTTACCTCCCAAGTGGACAACAAGGGAAGGGATTCTCCCATGCGGCTTAAATGACCTACCGTCAAATGCAGTGAGCATAGTCCTAGACGTGAGTAGAGGAGGAGAGCCAAGAGCTTTCCAACAAGCTAAAGACATCACTGACGCGGAAGCGCCTTCGTCAACCATCGTTCGTTTGATGAAAGTTTTAAGGCACTCCACATGGATTTGAAAAGCCACGTGGTAAGGTAAGCAAGGTTGAACATCAGTAGTGTCGAACTTGATAACGTTGGGACTCCCTCCATCTTGAAATCCTAATGCACACAAAAGGGCATGTCTTTGAGAAGGACACGCCTCTAAAACTTCAAGAGCCGACATGGAACACAGATTTTGGCCCAAATCTCCTACAATGGAGTAGTTCTAGGAGGCTCATGCATTGGGATTATGCATAGAGCACTTAAGCACACCTTTCGGTATATGCGGCATAATAGAGGGCTTCTCGATATGCAAGGAATTATTAGGAGGAGGGGGAGGCTTATTCCCCATATTAGGTTGTGGTGCACCATAATTGTGTTGATGAGTAGCAACACTAACCTCCGATTGGACCATATTCATCCATCCATAACCACTAGTATTGGAAGAAGACGTTGGAGTCTCATTAGGTCCATAACCAACGGCGGGAGCATGCGAAGCCATATTTTGATGATGACGAGGAAGGGGATCCTTCAACATAACTGGACTCTATGCCAAATGCTTCGATGCTTCTTCGATTCGAGGACACAAGTGAGTAAGATGATATTTCCCACAAAGCTTACAAGGAAATTTCACCTTATGCCTAGGTTTACGGTCCTCACCAGCATTTCCACCTTCCTGAGGAGGGTTGGCATTCTCCTTATGAGGGGTATTGCGATTCCTATTATTGTTTCCACCCTTACAGTTATTTCTCCCCTTCTTCTTACCACCAGGTTGCTAGTTACCTGATGGTTTTGTCGTTTGCACAGTGTGTACATTGGACGATGGGGTGGAAGTGGACAAGATGTGAACTTGTCTGGGAGTAGACTGGTTTAGAGACAAATTTTGCATTTGATTAGCCACAAAATCTATAGGGCGAATACTTGCAGATCCCACAATGTCGTCGGCATGCGGTCTAGGAACTATCTTGGGCTCATGTCTTGTTCACGGTGCATCAGGGATGATGTCATATAAAATGCCAGACTGAGAGTATAGTAAATCTAACTGCTGGACTTTTATGATGGCTTGTTCCTCAGTCATAATACCGGACATCAAATTGTACTTAGAAATATATGGAAGTAGAGACTTGAGGAACCATTCAAACAGAAACTCTGGAGGAATGTTGGCTTTCACTAATCACTTCCATCGATGCCACTCTTGAACGTGGTCAGATATATGCATGACCTTATTCTAACGGAAGGTAGATAAAATTTCAGTACCAGTATCGTAACGAACTGGCAATTGGAAATGATCCAAGAAAACCAAAACGATCTCATTGAATCCCCTATTATAAGTGTTCCCCGGCAACTCAAGATACCATTTCACAGCTGCCCTTGTGAGGGTGGTTTGAAATAGTCGCAACCTAATGGAATCGTGATTCAATGAGTTGGAAGAGCACCAAAGGTGAAATGTCGTGACATGATCACCCGAATCCTCACCACCTTTCCCCTCGAACTTAGGAACGTCCGAAGGAAGCTTGGTAGGAACCGAAGGCCAACTAGGGTCGTGACACACCGGATCATTGGTGAGCTTCGAAAGATCTGGAGGATTCAAACGTGTAAGGAATGGGAGCTGCGGCTAGAAAGCTTGATTATAAGCTCCCATAAAAGGTTGATTATAAGAACCTGAAGCATAGGAAGGACCAAATGCTTGACCATGAGCATTAAACTGTTGATTATGTGGTCCCAATGGACCATAATTTTGACCATGGCCGTAAGGTTGATAACCTCCTCTGACCTGACCCATATGAGAGTAAGCAGGTATATATGTGTTTTAAACACCATATTGAGGTGGGTTGTACTGGTGGCCAACACCAACTATATTGTAGTAAGGGTTGACAACATAAGTATGGGGCATATACGTATTATTCGTAGCAGGAACTGTGTTGTAATGACCATGACGATAAGGTATGCTCCCACCCCCAGCATAAGAATTAGGATTAGGGTGAGCAGTCGTGTGGTGACCATAAGTATGAGATGTATTCCCAACCCCAACATTGGTGTTACTAGTAGCAAGAATGGTGGCGTTATGACCATGAGGATAAGGTATATTCCCACCTCCTACATTAGCATTACTAGTAGTGGCAGCGAATGTAAAAGTATGCGGTATATTTCCACCACCGTGGTTGGGAGGAGTGTTAACATTTGTGAAAGTGGTCGTGGGTTGACAGGTAGTGACATGTGTATTAGGTGGTGGATGGCGAGTCGAATTTTGAACAGTATTCCTATTGGGTTGGGTAGTCACAGGAGGCGGTCATCTTCCAACATTAGCATTGTTAGGAGGAATGCGACCGGTCCCCATACTATGTGTGTGAGTGGACAACGTGGTGCCCCCAGTGAGGGTATTTCCCCCAGTGGGTGCAGTGTTGCTAACACCATGACTAGTGTTGTAATGTCCCATTTTGACCCTTAGGATATATTGGTTTTTAATGTAAATATTGTATACATGCGATGTATGTTTTCCTAGCATGGAGCTCAAGGCCAAGACCCCGCTAGTGGATGCTCGGATTTTTATTTAAAAAGGAAAGTATTAGATATTATGTTACCCATGTGCTATTTAGCCATGCAACATTGTAAAATGATGTAAACAAACATTATGCAATAAAATACCAAAACTGGCTATGGGAACTACGAATGAGAAGGGGCCATGTGTATCTACTAGGGAGTGGTGAGGGGGTTGTGGGATTGACCCATAAGCTACCAAATGTCATTTTGAGAACCCATTTGACTTTCCTTGCTGACATTTAATTCTGTGTAAGAAAGTTGTTGAGGAAATCAGTCCATGGTTTCAATGGAGCATGGGCAGCCCAGAAATTCATATGGCAGGTATGGGCTCTATTTTTCTTCTACCACAAGTCACTCTACCTCATGGGAATGGGTTCTTCCTCATTCCCATTCCATTGTGGAAGATCCTAGCTTCAGTTTTCATCCATTACACATGCCTAGTAGTGAGAAAAAACAAAAATCGCAACTTTGCAAGAACCCACATTTTGAAGAGTCATAAACGCCCAGAATTGGTATTTGATAGTGAAGTCCAATGGGGGATCCATAAATATGAACCTTGGGGAAAAATTGAGGGTATTAGATACCCCGAAATCCATTGCAAAACCCAGTTTTTATAGGCTAGAAACCCAGTGACGGGATTGAGTTATTTGTTGACAGAATTGTGAGAAATCCAAGTGTGAATGTTTGAACAGAGGATTGGATTGCTTGAATTTAGCCTGATATGTCTGTAGCTCTATGGTTGAGCTCACTGGCTTAGCACCCTCCTCCTCTGCTTATTGCATGCTTGATAAACCCAACGGTGTGGTGGCTTAGCATGATTGTTGGGTGAAACCATGGCTATGAGTGAGCCCATCTAGTTCCTCCTTAGTGGATACACAACCCAGCTCAGGGGTGGTCTCTCGAATGAAAGAATACAGGATGGACAGAGACCTATGGTTGGGTGGAACGTTGCTCTCCCATAGTTAGTTGTTTGGATAGTTTTATCATAAAGATAAGTGTTCTATGTGGTTAAAGTATGATCATTCTTTGTTTTGTCCTGTATGTTTAATTACTCATGTTACTTGGACGAAATGATTATCTTAAGTTAGTTGGCATGATGCCTGTGCATAGCATGATAATGGGATTGATTAGTATGTGATTGTTTCATTATTCTGCTTGGAGCAAATAGGCTGATGCATCTCCTTCTGCGTGTATGTTATTATGGTTATTCCACTGTATTTATTAATTGAGTTGTGTTAATTCTATGTTCTGCAATGTCTTAATTAGTGACTGTTGTTTATATGATGAATGCATGATGAAACTGTATGCATATATAGTGTTTAATTCCGTTGTGCTTGCAGAGTATGAATATGTATACACAAGTTTTATTTATCCATGCATTTCTTAGCATTTTGAATGGGGCTGAGATGGTCAATTAAGCCAGTAAGACTGGTCATGTTTCCTTCCTTGCACTGTAATGATGGGAGGGGACGTGACAGAGTGGTATCAGAGCCCATGTTGCAGCACTGGGGCTACTTGGGCCAAACTCTGAGTTACAGGCAAGTAACAAAATGTATTAACGTGGTATTGGTGAAGTTTGGGGTGTCATTTTGATATGGAAAAACTGCAAGATCAGAGTTCTCAGATGTCGCAGAGGATCTCACCATTGCATAGAGCCCTCCAATAGATTTCCAACGATACCAAACTTGTCTTTCTTGGTTAAGGGATGAGGGAGATATCAGCCCCACAAGCGCACAGATTGCACGCAAATTTCACGCAGGTTGTGCACAGGTGGCACACAGATTGCCCAGGTGGCACACAGGTTGTGTGTAGGTGGCGCACAAATTGCGCACAAGTTGTGCGCAGGGGGCACACAGGTTGCGTGTAGGCGGCGCACAGGTTGCGCACAGGTTTTGCGCAGGTGGCACACAGGTTGCGTACAGGTTGTGCATAGGTTGTGCGCAGGTGGCGCACAGGTTGTGCGCAGGGGGCGCACAGGTTTTGTGCAAGTGGTGCACAGGTGGCACACATGTTGTGCACAGGTGGTTCACAGGTTTCGCATAGGTTGTGCATAGGTTGCACAGGTTGCAGAGGGGTTAAAAATAAATAAATAAAATGAAAAGTAGTCAAGCCCATAAATTCATAAAAGATGAATGGAGCATCGGAACAAAGATCCGCGAGTTACTGAGTGTTCATTGCTATATGGAGTAACGTTTTTCGGTAGAAAATTTTTCGTGATTCTCCGTAGATTTTCTTCCACAGGTCGCTGAAGTTGGCAACTCAAGATATTTTGCAACTGTGTAAAAGTGCAGAATGTTTGGGAAAAATTGTCATTTTTGAAGTAATGTAACTTCCACACCTGATGTCGGAATGGAGCATGTGGATAGGTATTGGAAATCTTATCCAGTAGAGAACAATGTTTCATCAGCATAATTCGAATGAGGATGTCATACACCATATATTTGCAGAGCAGAAAAGTGTCAGTGGCTGTTTTGACAAATTGTTGTCGATATGGGCAATTTCTAGAATTGCATGCCTAGAAGTAGCATAGACCATGAAATCTAACCAGCTATGATGTGGAAGAGGAAGATCATGCAAAGATGAGGGATTGGAAAGGGAGAATTCCTTAACCCCTGTCTTGCTAATTGTATTTATATTTTATAAGCTTTATGTACATAAAATTATGGAATGAGAATCCTAAAAATGTAAGAGATTAGAGGAGTGGCATGAATATGCATGGGTTGACATATTAATAAACATTGCAGAGTGCATGAGAAGATGTTTGTGCATACATGTGATATTACATATTAGTAAAAGTAGTGAGGTTCTACATATGCAATGAACCACTAATGATAAATGTTGGGGTTGAAAATCACTATTGATGTTGGATTGGTTGTAGGACTAAAGAAAACATAAGCATGGCTAAGGATGTTGATGATGTTGTTGCATGTGACCAGCACCCATATGAAGAAAAGTTTAGGGCAGCAAATCCATGATCAAGAGGTTGGTGGAAAAGAATTATGCAATCTTCTGTAAGAGACCAGCTAATCAGGTAACATGAAGGGTGTAAATGGGAGCCATGCAGGTAATGGTTTACTTATGATGATTGCATAAGTGTTGAAAGGAGATTGGGTAAGAACCCCTTGAACCATATTTAATAATCATAAAATGGTATGCATTTAGAGTTGAAATGCATTCATGTGAATGCCATACTACCATAGTGTGATGGAGCATGGAGTGGCGAAGGAAAGAGGCCTCATACCATGTGACTGTTTAGAAATTTAGATTGCATTCATATAAAATATATCATGCCCTGTGTATGTTGGTTATGAGCTTAATAATCAAAGAAAGTGAGGACTTGTGGTCCTGATTATGGTAATGCATGCTATATGAGGTGGTCATGTTTCGTCCATAATATGTTTGAATGCATAATATTTATGGACCAATGCAAGGTAGCATTGAGTGAATATGCATTAAGAAATTTTATAAATCTTGTGGTTATGCCTTGAATGAATGCACTTGAAAATCTTATGTAAACATTGTAGATGTGCATGCATGTGTATGGATGCACATGTTGTGATGCATTTTGCGAATGCACGGTTGTGATGTGTATGATTCATTGCAATTAGATAATAGATTAAATGATGAATTGTTGAAAATTATGAGATCATTTCATGAGCTGCTATGAATGAAGAATAGTAAGTGCATGAAGAGGGCATTCATGATCGATGGGCTATCAAAATACTCTGTGGAAGGGAAGAGTTGTATAAATCATAGGACTGGGAAATGATGAGTATCTAAAAGTTTCATTTAAATTGCATGAATGATGTGATTGTACCTTGCAATTTTAGCATGATAATGATGCACGTGAAGTAAATGATTTTTTGGTGATATTGATATGTTAACAGCTCGAAGTGTTTGAATTATGGAATGTTATAATTCTGAAAATGCTTCAGTGACTGTTGCAGCAATGAAATATTATATGCATGGAGACATACAAGTGTTTGGCTGGTTGAAGTTTCTGATTATAGGTAGATTTTTCAAGGCATGGCAATGAGGGTAATACCATTATGAAGGATGGAATCTACCATGTGAAAGAAGGATCTCATGGCTGTGAAATAGTTTATGTGCAGAACAGATTGTCAATTGAGATTTGTAAATCTTAGAATTGGAATTTTGATAATAAATGACTAATGACTATTTGGCTTATATAAAATGTGTCAGGAGGACATGTTGTAAGTGGATGCTCATGTATGGCAGCGGGCATAAGACCATGATGGGAAGAGTGGTGTCACTTACAGGAGCCAAACAATATGAGGCTGGCCTTATGGTTGAAACAAATCAATTTCTGTAGGAGACAGAATTGTAAATTCATATTGAATTTAATTATTAGTGCCATTGTTTGGTTATGAAACAATCAGGTTTAAATT
Source organism: Larix kaempferi (assembly GCA_027924585.1). NCBI lineage: Eukaryota > Viridiplantae > Streptophyta > Pinopsida > Pinales > Pinaceae > Larix > Larix kaempferi. The sequence goes on from BSBM01001329.1 coordinate 9,175,812, forward strand.
TTAATATTAAATGTTGCTGACTGTTTGGCTATTTAATAAGTGTGCCAGGAAGACACATTGCAGTAAGACCAAGAGAGAGGGCTTACAGAAGCCAAACTTCATGGGAAGGGATTCCATGATTTGGAAATGGGTTTCGAGTGAAACGCCATTAGACACTATTAATGTCTCATCCGCACTGCATGATTGGTGAACAACATGAGTGAGATGGTGAATACTATGTCAGGAGGACATAGGAGGGTTATGGAATATAAAAGGAGTTGGGATGGAAAACCGAGGGACTGTCAACTCAGAGAAGGAGCCCCCATTCCTCATTAGTGAAGAGAAATTACATCTGCAAAATGGATAAGTGTTCTGTAAACCCAGACTGATATATAAAATATATGTGTGTGTGTGTGTGTGTATGTATATGGGTATCTCTAACTGTTAGAATTACTGCGTGGAGCATATTCCATTTGTTTATATTATTCAAACTGCTTCAAGTATGATTAGGACCTACAACGTTCACATCAGTGAGGAGTGCACACCTTTTTGGTGCTGATATATGTTAGGGATGCCAATATTGACTACACCCTAAGGGAATGGACACATTCCTGGTGTTTCAATGTTGGATAGTGAATGTTATGAAATATGTTTACAGTTTTAGAGCAGCAATACTGATAAGTTTGCTTATCCATCTTATGTTGTCAGCTTATACATATGCAAATTGGTGCTACACATTAAAGGGAAAAGTGAATAAAAGGGTACTCAAGAGGACTGTATGAGAAGTGGTAACCTTTGTGTATTGTGAGTGGGAATCATGGAGCCATGATAGCCTGCAGTTAAGAAAGTCACCTAAAGAGTTCCTAAAGGGAACCACTAGTTTGCACAAGAGAAGGAGTGCCATCCTTGTGTTGGTGAAGAATTGTTATGTGCATGGAGGGTTGTGACACGTGTGAAAGGCTGATGCAAGCCTTAGGAAGAGCAGTAGAGCCTTGACCTATAAGGGTCGGTGGCGCAATTTCCTTCCATTGGCTGATGACCTAGACGGATGTGATGGCTCAGCAATGGAGAGGGACAACCAGGTATGGGACTGGTTGGGCACCACCAAATGCTTGGTAAATCCAGTCGGCGTGAAGGTGTACAGGTAGGGAATTAATTATTTGGTGTTGCGGAGCAGCCTACGTACTGGCCAAAAATCCCAGTTTGTAGGAGGATCCCAAGGCTTGTAAAGTAAAAGCAGGACCCTGTGGACCAAAGAGGAAATGTCCAATACAGATAAGTATTCATTTTAATTTAATTCTTGTTTGGAATAATGAAGATTTCAGGTATAAGTCTTCTAACAGCTAAGCTAATACACTATTGTTTCTTGTTGGAAACCTTGGTCATTGCAGAAAAGCAAGGACCCTGAAAGAACTATAAATTGCTTGGTAAATCCAGAGAGTGACTGGTTGAGCATTAACTATTTGATGTTGTGGAGCAGCCTACATGTTGGCCAAACATCCAAGACTATTTGATGTTGTGGAGCAGCCTGCGTGCTGGCCAAACATCCAAGACTATTTGATCATTGTGGAGCAGCCTACGTGTTGGTCAAACATCCAAGTCCATAGGGAATCCAAGGCTTGTAAAGCAAAGAAGGATCTCGTTGAATAAAGTGAAGACATCCAATGCAAATAAGTATTTGGTTATCTTGCAACCTCTTGCTTATTTAATATGAATATACATCTGTACATGATTTGGTTATGATTTCCTAAACTCTTGTTTAGAAATAAAACCTATGAAAATAAACTAAACATGTGAATTGATTCGATATTTGAGTGTAGGTATTGCTAGAAGCAAGGACTATGAAAGCATCTTAAGGATTCATGTGGACATGTGACTGTCCTAAAAAGCTCAGCTTGCGCAAAAGTGAATGATGGTGCTAGTGGACTTGTGGGGGTCCTAGCAGCCAAGGGTGTTGTGGATTTCCATGTGGAAAGGTTCCATGGTTGAGAGATCTAAGGTACACCATAGACACTAAGTGTCATAACCAAGAATGGCAGGTCAAGCATTCACATTGAAGTGAAAGAGACTAGGAGCATGAAAACTACAGTGGTGCTGTGGGTTCCATAATGGAACAAGACGAAGAGGAGAAAACTCCTACTGCTCTCTCTTTCCTTTTTATTGATGCATTTATAAAAACAAAAAATTGTTGAATGCATGTATGGCTGAAAGTAGATTGTGTTTATTAGCTTGAAATAAATTGTGAATGCTGAAGTAGTTAATTCCCTGTGAAAGAATGGACATGAATGAACTCATGTGCCTGTTGGGAAAGCATGAAAAGTATGAAAGTCTCATGGATAAAACATGGACTACACATGTCAATTGGAAATTAATTGACTGATTTTAATGTTTATACTATGCTTGGCCTAACAGAAATTATAATGATGAATTTCACAGGTGGGAAACTGAAACGGATTTGTGGCAGATGTTGCAAAGCAAGTGTTGTTGGTAAGCAAAGTGAGAGCCAGCTGCACACAAGGACCATGGAAACAGACCGTAGGCTATTGGAATTGGCTAAAAGTCTTCTTCAAACAATTTCCAAGACCCAAGAAAACCTTGGAGAAATGCTCAAGATACTAAAGAAGCAGAATGAGATGAACCACAATGTTTTGAAGGACTCTAGTTGTCTGCAAAGGGAGGTAAAAAGCATTTTGGAAGCAATTAGCAGTAGAGGAGACATTGGGTCAATGAAGAGGCATTCATCCAATTGGTCCATTAAGAAACGTTCCAGGCATGAAGATTCAAAGGAAATTGAGCAGGTAAGGATGAAGCGGCCAGTGAAGTGTTGGAAATGTGGAGGACATCATTGCCTCCGCAAATGCCTAACAAAGAAACAACAAAATGGTAGCAGCCATAAAGTTTTCAGACTTGTGGATGAGCCGGAATATTAGAACCAGCAGGAGCAGCTCGTGGAGGCCAAAGGACTTGGTCCTGAAAGTTCAAAGTAAAGGATAGAATGCAGGGCAGACCTGCAAAATGTTTTGAAAATTTTGGACGTGTAAATTGTATATGTATTCCTAAGTATTGGAACACCGAGGATGGTGTTATTCTAAGGGGGAGGGGATTGTAATGCCCCATTTTGACCCTTAGGATATATTGGTTTTTAATGTAAATATTGTATACATGCGATGTATGTTTTCCTAGCGTGGAGCTCAAGGCCAAGGCCCTGCTAGTGGATGCTCAGATTTTTATTTAAAAAGGAAAGTATTAGATATTATGTTACCCATGTGTTATTTATCCATAAAACATTGTAAAATGATGTAAATAAACATCATGCAATAAAATACCAAAACTGGCTATGGGAGTAACGAATGAGAAGGGGCCATGTGTATCCACTAGGGAGTGGTGAGGGGGTTGTGGGATTGACTCATAAGCTGACAAATGTCATTTTGAGAACCCATTTGACTTTCCTTGCTGACATTTAATTCTGTGTAAGAAAGTTGTTGAGGAAATCAGTCCATGGCTTCAATGGAGCATGGGCGGCCCAGAAATTCGTATGGAAGGTATGGGCTCTGTTTTTCTTGTACCACATGCCCAGTAGTGAGAAAAACCAGAAATCGCAACTTTGCAAGAACCCACATTTTGAAGAGTCATAAACACCCAGAATTGGTATTTGACAGTGAAATCCAATGGGGGATCCATAAATATGAACCTTGGGGAGAAATTGAGAGTATTAGATACCCCGAAATCCATTGGAAAACCCAATTTTTATAGCCCAGAAACCCAGTGACGGGATTGAGTTATTTGTTGAAAGAATTGTGAGAAATCCATGTGTGAATGTTTGAACAGAGGATTGGATTGCTTGAATTTAGCCTGAGATGTATGTAGCTCTGTTGTTGAGCTCACTGGATTAGCACCCTCCTCCTCTGCTTATTGCATGCTTGATAAACCCAACGGTGTGTTGGCTTAGCATGACTATTGAGTGAAACTATGGCTGTGAGTGAACCCATCTAGTTCCTCCTTAGTGGATACACAACCCAGCTCGGGGGTGATCTCTCGGCTGAAAGAATACAGGATGGATAGAGAACTATGGTTGGGTGGAACATTGCTCTCCCATAGCCAGTTGTTTGGAGAACTTCATCATAAAGATAAGTGTTATATGTGGTTAAAGTATGACCATTATGTATTTTGTACTGTATGTTTAATTACTCATGTTACTTGGATGAAATGATTATCTTAAGTTAGTTAGCATGATGCCCGTGCATAGCATGAGAATGGGATTGATTATTATGTGATTGTTTCATTATTCTGCTTGGAGGAAATAGACCAATGCATCTCCTTCCACATGTATGTTATTATGGTTATTCCGCTATGCTTATTAATTGAGTTGTGTTAATTCTATGTTCTACAACGTCTTAATTAGTGACTGTTGTTTATATGATAAATGCATGATGAAACTGTGTGCATATATAGTGTTTAATTCTGCTGTGCTTGTTGAGTATGAATATGTATGCATAAGTTTTATTTATCCATGCATTTCTTAGCATTTTGAATGGGGCTGAGATGGTCAATTAAGCCGGTAAGATTGGTCATGTTTCCTTCCTTGCACTGTAATGACAGGAGGGGACATGACAATTGCTATCATGACTACCAAAAGAAATGGAAGGATCAACTATGTTGTAATTAGGCATACCATAGGAGAATGCGGTAGGGTTGATCGTAGGACCTGTGTTATCGTGTAACTCTGGCATCCCGTATAAATAATTGTGTGGATATGAGGGATCGAACGGGTTGTCTTCGAGTGGATATGGACCAAACAAATTACGTTGAGTCTCAGGTGGATTCGGACCAAACAAACTAGGTTGGGTCATAGGTGGATCTCCCCCCCATGCCTCACGAGGAGTAGGGGTGTCTGAAGTGTTAGAAAAATAGGATCGCAGAGCAATAACAATAAACAAAAATGCAAATATAATCACACATACACATTACAAGAGAGACACAGATATATCGTGGTTCACCCAAGTTGGGCTACGTCCACACTGAATTTGCCAGTCCTTATTATTATTACCGTCCAGCAAGTCGAAGAGATACAACCTGCAGCACAACCGCTGCACTTCCTCTTCTCTGTTTCACAGTCTCTCTCCTGATCTCAAAGATCTTTACAATGCATAAAACCTAATACATCAACAACTCTAGCCGTATTACAATGTCTTTCTTTTATAAGGGAAATACAATGGGAAAATACCATAGGATACCCAAAACCATGGGCCCGCAAAACAGCTGGCGAAAACAACCCCAAAAATTTTCTTCGGGGGCGCTGCCCCCCCACACCCCCCCCACACCCCCCCGCTGGGGTGAGTGTACAGTACACCTACAGATCATATAGAACTGGGGTACAAACACGGCTGATACAATATCATCTATGAGACTAGAAGATCTGGCTCCACAACCAACAATCTCCCACTTGGAGACTGATCACAACAACTCCACCACTGCTGCACTTGCTAGACTTGGACTTGGCAAATTTCTCCTCTTCACCTTCATGCTAGAAGGCCAACTGAAACCGAGCACAAACTCAGTTTCTCTCTGGTCACTACCTTTGTGAACATGTCTACAGGATTCTGGCTAGTATGTATCTTTTCCAACTTTAACAATTCATCTTCCAGAACAGAGCGTATGAAATGGTACTTGAGCTGTATATGTTTAGTCCTGGAATGGAATGCTGAGTTCTTTTCAAGGTGGATGGCACTCTGGCTGTCACTATACAATCTGCTATCCTTCTGCTTCTTACCCACTTCCTCCATAAATCTCTGCAACCAAATCATCTCTTTACTAGCCTCTGTAATGGCAACATACTCTGCTTCTGTTGTTGAAAGTGCAACAACCTTTTGTAGTTTCGAAATCCAGCTTACTGCTGTTCCACCTACAGTAAACACATACCCTGTGGTACTCCTCCTGCTATCCTTGTCACCTGCCATATCTGCATCAACATATCCCTGTAGAATAGTGTCTGAACCTCCAAAACATAATGCCTCAGTGGTAGTACCTCTCAAATACCTGAGAATCCACTGTACTGCCTTCCAATGTTCTTTACCTGGATTGTTCATATATCTGCTCACAACTCCCACTGCATGTGCAATATCTGGTCTTGTGCACACCATGGCATACATCAAGCTGCCAACTGCTGATTGATAGGGAACCTTGGACATGTAATCTATCTCTTCTTGTGTCTTGGGACACATTTCCTTACTTAGACTGAAATGGATAGCCAAAGGTGTACTTACAAGTTTTGCATTCTGCATTCTGAACCTCTCCAACACCTTTTGTATGTACTCACTTTGAGACAATGTCAATTTGCGATTTTTTCTGTCTCTCATTATTCTCATACCAGGGATTTGCTTTGCAGCACCCAAATCCTTCATCGCAAATGAATTAGCTAGCTTCCTTTTGAGTACATTTATATCCTGCATGTCAGACCCTGCAACAAGCATGTCATCCACATACAATAACAAGATAATATATCTTCCATTGTCTAGCTTCTTGAAATAAACACAGTGATCAGAATGACATCTACTATAACCTTATTCTGTCATAAACCTGTCAAACTTTAGATACCACTGCCTTGGAGCTTGCTTCAAGCCATACAAGCTCTTTTTCAACCTGCATACCAGATCCTCCTTACCTTTGACCTCATACCCTTGTGGCTGCTGCATATATATTTCTTCCTCCAAATCCCCATGGAGGAAAGCTGTTTTTACATCTAACTGTTCAAGATGCAAATCTTCTACTGCCACTAGACTTAAGATAGTCCTAATTGAAGTCATCTTTACAACAGGAGAAAATATTTCATCAAAATCTATACCTTTCTTCTATGCAAACCCCTTTACAACAAGTCTGGCCTTGTACCGCTTCTTACCTCCTTCTTCTTCCTTCAACCTGTAAATCCATTTGTTTTGAAATGCTCTTTTACCAGCAGGTAACTTAACCAAATCCCAAGTCTGGTTTCCTACCAATGAGTCCATCTCCTCATTCATGCCTTGCTCCCACTTCTTTCTAGTTTCCACCTGCATTGCTTCTTCATAACATTCTGGTTCACCAGAATCAGTCATCAATAAATAATACATTGAAGGAGAGTATCGTTCAGGGAGTCTACTTAACCTGGTAGATCTTCTTACAATTGCAGGAGTTTCAGGTACTTGCTGCTGCTCTTGATTTTCTGGCACCTTCGGAACTTCATTTTCTTTAACTTCATCAAGCACTATGTACTCTGTGCTTTCCTTTTCCTGTTTCTTTCCCTGCAACTGATCTTTATACATGACCTTTTCATTGAATATCACATCTCTACTCCTAATGATTTTGTTATTTTCATAATCCCATAAACGATAACCAAATTCATCAACCCCATATCCAATAAAGGTACATTTCTTGGATTTAGCTTCAAGCTTTGTACTATTTTCTTTATCAATATGGACAAATGCTTCACAACCAAACGTTCTCAGAAATGAGTAGTTTACCTTTTTATCTGTCCATGCTTCCTCTGGAATACCACCATCCAAAGCACTTGAAGGTCCTCTGTTTATTAAATAAACAGCAGTATTTACAGCATCCGCCCAAAACTGTAAGGGCAACCCTGCATGCAGTCTCATACATCTTGCACGCTCCATGATCGTTCTGTTCATCCTTTCTGACACACCATTTTCCTGTGGTGTTCCTGGGACTGTCTTCTCTCTACCAATCCCATGGTATGAACAGTAACTATCAAAGTCCTTGCCGCAGTACTCACCTCCATTATCAGATCTGAGACACTTCAACCTTTTTCCTGTCTCATTCTCAACCAAAGCTTTCCACTTCTTAAAAGTAGCAAACACATCAGATTTCTGTTTAATGCAATAAACCCAAGTTTTTCTAGTTGCATCATCAATAAATGTAACATAATAATGAGAGCCACCAAGAGATTGTACCTGAGCCGGCCCCCATACATCTGTATGCACAAGCTCTAATTTTTCATTCTTCTTCTGTTTCCCAACCCTGAGAAATCTGACTCTCTTCTGTTTTCCATAAACACAGTTTTCACAGAATTCCAAACTTACCTGCTTCAAATCCGGCAGCAACTTCCTTGAGTGGAGAATCTGCATCCCCTTCTCACTCATGTGGCCAAGCCTATGATGCCACAATGCTGTATCTGTTCCTGTGGAAGCTAAAGAGATAGAATGGTCAGTATTATGAGGACATAAATACAACGTACCTACTCTGTCTTCTTTTGCTATCACCATTGATCCTTTAGTGATCTTCCACCACTTTTCTCCGAACGTAGATAGACAGCCGCCATCTCCCAACTGCCTTGTTGAGATCAGATTTCTTTTCATAGCAGGAATATGCCTAACATCTTTCAACAACCAATCAGTTCCATTCTTAACTTTTATCCATACCTTACCCATTCCAATAATTTTACATGGCTCATCATCACCCAATAAAACATGTCCAAAATCGCCAGGAACATACTCATGAAAGTATTTCCTATGGGGTGTAGCATGACATGAAGCTCCTGAATCTACTACCAAATAATCACTAGTATTATCTAATGCAAGAATCAAAGCATCTTGTAACACCACCTGCTACATTTGCTTCCTGGGTAGTTTCCTTCTGTGCATCTCCTTTCTTCTTTAGAGATTTGCAGTCTTTCTTCAGATGTCCTTTCTTTCCACAGTTCCAGCACTCTATCTTTCCCAGTCTGGACTTGGATCTGCCCGTTTTAGACTTTCCACGATTACCTTGGCTCTTTCCTCTCTCCTTTTGTCTTCCTCTGCTTTCCATGGTCAACGCATTACCTGATGTCTCACCTGTGCTTTTTCTTCGCATTTCCTTGCTAAGAATAACACCAATAACATCATCAAATTTCAAGGTGTTTGAACCAGAGACAGAGTTACTTACAGCCATGACCAAGCTATTCCAGCTTTCTGGCAATGAACACAAGATTAGAAGAGCCCTAACCTCATCATCAAAGTTCACACTTACAGAACTTAGCTGATTTGTAACCGTATTAAACTCATTTAAATGATCAGTAACATATCCACCTTCAGACATCTTCATATTAAATAAACGCTTCATTAGAAATACCTTGTTGGAAGCCGAGGGTTTTTCATACAGCTTACCCAATGCTTTCATCAAACCCTCTGTTGTCGTTTCTTTTGAGATATTGAAAGCCACCGACGAAGCCAGGCTCAACCGTATTGTTCCTAGAGCCTTTCTGTCAAGAACCACCCTTTCTTCATCCTTCATAGTCGTCGGCTGCTTTGCTTTTCCTCCCAACGGTAGGAATAGATCCTTCTGGTACAGATAGTCCTCCATTTGCATCTTCCATAACCCGAAGTTTTGGCCGTTAAACTTCTCGACCTTAAACTTTCCTTCTTCTGCCATTGCTCCCACTCGAACCAGAAACCCTAGCTTCCTGCGGGTTTAACTGCCAAATAGACCTTTGGCTCTGATACCAATTGTTAGAAAAACAGGATCGCAGAGCAATAACAATAAACAGAAATGCAAATATAATCACACATACACATTACAAGAGAGACACAGATATATCGTGGTTCACCCAAGTTGGGCTACGTCCACACTGAATTTGCCAGTCCTTATTATTATTACCGTCCAGCAAGTCGAAGGGATACAACCTGCAGCACAACCGCTGCACTTCCTCTTCTCTGTTTCACAGTCTCTCTCATGATCTCAAAGATCTTTACAATGCATAAAACCTAATACATCAACAACCCTAGCCGTATTACAATGTCTTTCTTTTATAAGGGAAATACAATGGGAAAATACCACGGGATACCCAAAACCATAGGCCCGCAAAACAGTTGGCGAAAACAACCCCAAAAATTTTCTTCGGGGGCGCTGCCCCCCCACACCCCCCTGCTGGGGTGAGTGTACAGTCCACCTACAGATCATATAGAACTGGGGTACAAACACGGATGATACAATATCATCTATGAGACTAGAAGATCTGGCTCCACAACTAACATGAAGTGTGCTCGACTCTACCCAATGGAGTCATAGGGATTTATCCCATGTTAGAGTGTGCAACAGTCATGACGTCGAGAACGTATGTCTCGTAAGAATCTGAAGACTCAGAGGGAGCCCGCTGGCGTCCCCTAGCAACACGGCGTGAAAGCTCGACTAGTTTTAAACCAGCCAACCGACGAGATCGGCGGAGAGTAGGACTCCGCACCATGATATCTCTTGAGAGAATATAAAATCACAACGTCCCCTAATGGCCAACTATCGATCAAAAATAGTAAATCAAAAGCACACACCTAGAGAAACTACAGCCAAGAGGAAACAAACAGAGTGGCTAAATGAGCTCCCAACACTAGAGCCGGTATGTCTCGCCTAGGGGAGGCTTGAGACTACCAAACTGTAGCCGGAGGTAACAGAAACAGTTATAGAGGCACCTAGGTTTCACTGTGTGCAAAGGGCCGTAACCCTCGGCAACAAACAACTGTGATGTCCAACCTCTATCTAACTTAGGACATAAAAACAGTATAACCATTGCAAGTACCCTCTGCGATACCTAGGTAAGGAAACTATGGTCACCGTAGTATAACCAATGCTCAGGGGGATAGTCACAGGTTGGATCTGTCATATGGGAAGGGTAGCTAAGCCCGAAACTCAAGAGGTTCAAATCCCCCAAGAGTCCCCAGATACGAACAAACCCTGGAAATATCTCCCACGTTCAACCGATATTGGAGGGATATCTCCGCAACCAACCTCCCGTGACCTCGTGCTTAACTCTGGTCTAAGTAAAGCTTCCTGAGAACACCGATGTATACCATGGATTTCACCACTCCCTGGTCAGACACATAATGTTTCGTCTAGTAGTTTTGGATCGTTTGCTCACAATGATCTATTCAAAGACTCTAAACCTATGCTAGTTGGTGTACCCTATAATTAAAGTCGTTCTAATCAATTTTAGATTAAGCGTTAATTTTAATGGTTGTAGTTACTCAAAGGATATGGTCATGAAACTAGTGATGTATATGACTCAATAGTATACAAAATCATCAAACTCTAGACTCATCTATCCAATAAAAACAATGTCACTAACATGCAAAATCAATCCAACAGTTTCGAAATAAAAAAGGAAACTGTTTTATATTTTCGATGCAGAAGCAGAACCTAAATGAAAGCAGCAAGCACTCAATGCAAAATTTAGTACATGAAAGTAATTTTTTTTATATTTTCGCTTATAAACAAAAAGGGAAAATGCAAAGCTATGTTTTTGTATTTTTCAATATAATGAATTGAAAAATGGAAGCAAAATCTCACTATTCAGTTACAGAAATACCAAGGGAATCACTCAGACAACCTAGCAGATCCTAAACAGTAAGACTCGGCTAATGGAATGAGCTTACAAATTAAAAATGGGTAAAAACCAAAGAGGCTCAAAACCAAGAGAAAAGAGGAGATCTGGTCTCAAACAAGGCTTGAAACAGTCAGGAACAAGGCCAAAGAAGACTCAGGAACACTCAGAATCAACCTAGCAACAACCAAAGGCCAAAAACAAATCACACTCGGAGTTGTACACTAATGTCGAAGGAAAAACTGCGGGTACCCACGGGCTATAGTTTAGACAGAAGTGGGTAGACGCGGTCATAGCTAAGCTCACCCGTGGGTAGAGAAAAGTAAATGAGTAGAAAAAGATTCCAATGGCTCAGAAAAAGGGCGTTTTCTATAGAGTATCCTAACAGCCAACCAATGACACAGAACTTTGACAAACAACAACTCTAAGTAAAGACTAATGCTAAAAAATCCCCAAAAATGGATGTTCTCCCTAGTGGAGTCGCCATTTCTGTATTGGAGAAAACTTCCTATGGGTTGGGGTGGACCACAACAGACAGCTGACTACCAAAAATTAACTCAATTCTCAATGCTATGCTATATAAATGACAATGCTAAGATAATGAAGAGCATAACCAACCTCTATCCAAACATTTGATGTGGATCCCTGTTGGAGCTTTTAATCCGTGCACTTGAATCTGGAAATTAGTCTTGACAGCAGGGATGATTTTAGGGGCGAAATTTAGCCCAATGGCGAATTTAGAAGGTTTCCAATTTTTTTTAGGGCGAATTTTTATGTAAAATAGGTTTTTGAGAATTAATTTTAAGAGCCCACTATTTATTGTTTTGTAAATATGCAAAAACTATATAGCCAAAATCGTATTTAGCAGGAATTTATAGGAGAAACCAGTCGCCCGCGATTTTTGTGGAAGAAATAGGGGAAAATTGATTTTCGCCAGTTTATTTTCCTTGATTTTTCCTTGGATGCACCAGTCGCCCCCGATTTTTATGGATGTTGTTTCCTGTAAATTCATTCGCCTGTGATTTCTGGCATGGCGGTTTTTGGAGCTATTGTTCACCCTCAATTTCTAGCATGGGTTTTTTTGGAGCTATGGTTCACCCTCAATTTATGGCATGGGTTTTTTTGGAGCTATGGTTTGCCCTTGATTTGAAGAAATAGCGGTTTTGGAGTCCAATTCGCCCGCGATTTGGTTGCTAGAGTGCCAATAAAACCCCTAGCATCGCCCATGCTGAATCAAGGCTGAATCACGTTGGTAAAATTCTTGATTTTCACCCATACGAGGCTCATTTTTACTGTTTGTTTCAAAGAATCGTCGTACCAGTTTGTAGCGTGTATCTGGAGTTTTGCAAACTGCTTTGGCTGTACATTTCAGAAGGGTTTCGAGCATTCAAAGGTATGTGACAATGTGAAATCTCTACAATTCAATTTTAGTTGCCATCTTAGACCCTGCGTGTTTCATTTCGATCCATGATTACACTGTGAGTTTAATCCCCAAATTCTTAATGCTGTCAGACTTCGAAATCTTTTATTATAACTCGCCCTTCTCAATCATTGCGTATCCATCTTTTATTTAATAGCTTTTGCATATACTCTCCATTAAGACATTAGTCCATATTATTTTCAGTTGCAAGAATACCTTAAGTTTTTTTTCTTGTAGATGTATTTCAATAGCATCAATAGTAAAAGAAGGGAATGGGAAAGAAGAAATCTCAAAGATATGCTACAACTTTTCCATTGCACTCACAGTAAAACATTGCTTTGTTTTTTCAAGCTAAAGAAGTTACTTTTTAGGTCAGATTCCATTCTTACAGATGTACATTAATAGCATCAATAGCCTATAGAGCAAACAAAGGCATGTTTTGTGATAAGCCATAAAAAATGTATACCTTGTGATACCTTGTAGAATCCTGCAATATTTGGTTGCTAGCAGCTCGTCCTGTTTCAACTTCTCCATATTCTAATCATTTGTGTATAGCAAGTATTTAAATTCTCAGTGGAACAAGCTCCACTCAGTATCTGACCTTTTCCTCGGGAAAGTCATAGCTTCACAATTTTAGGAACTAGTTTCAACTAAGTTGCTATTTTCGCATTTTGAGAGACCCCTCAAAGTTGTAACTACACATAATAGTAACCTGCAATAATGCCATAATGTCACCCATCTGTCCAATATTTATTCATAAATTAGAGTCACATATATAATGTCCTAGAAAGAAGAGCAAAGATTTCATTCATTCTAACAGAATTTTCAGATAATTCTATGACAATACACCCTATAGTGAGCAACAATGCTCTGACTCTCAACCTGATGTCATCTCCTTCTACGAATCCTTGCAGTAGATCTCAGAGTCTAGACAAACCCATTCCATGTTTAAAGGTATATGCTTCATGACAAACAAAGCAGAAGCGATACTGATTTTAGCACATGGCATTTTCTAACTGTGATTGCATGTCCAGTCCCTGAGGTGTCATGAGATGCAGAGTCAACATAAAGCTTCGATGCCAAGCATACACCGAATCTGAGTAAGAGGAACAGTGCTTCCAATTCCCAGAAGAGTTCAATGACTAATCATCATGACTTCCGCCTGCAAGTGCCATGAACTGTGGTCTATGGAGTTTTATCTCATCATTAATCACTGCAAAAGACAGCCCATCATAGAAAAAACCAATAGTTTGGGATTCTTTAAGACATCATTTGTCCAAGAGTCATTGAAAGGAATGAGTGAGGGATTTCCATCCTGGAAACAAAGTCAAAGATTTCAATGCCCTTAAATTGTCATTTTAGCATCTTAGATGCAACATAAATATATTGCCGATCCAAACTAAAAAAGTTTATTGTCAAAAAAATGGGAACGGCTCTAAGAGTTTCTCACTTTATAATCTGCTTGAATAATTTTGGCAATATTTTTAAGGGGAAGAATTTGTCTTATCCAAAGGCCAAATTATGTCCAAAAGAGCCATTCCACTGATGGAAGCTCTATCTTTATATGATTCATCTCTAGTCCCACTTAGACAAAGGTTTGCCATGAATTTATTGGAAACATCATAAAACCAACAACAGTAGTTAGCTTTCAATGGATATGGGATAACAGTGCATCCATTCCTCCACATCATGCAGAAGAAAGTTTGTGTCGGGAATGTATCCTGCTTCCTTCATCCATCCAGTTAACCTATGAAGCTTTGCATAGATCATCTCTGTTTCTGGGTGTGATCTGTCTGCTACAACAAATGATTGCCACTTGTTCTTTAACTCAATCCAACTACGTCCTGGTTCTTTTCTCACCCCCCTGTCTTTCATCATATTTCTCACCTTTGTTACATCATCTCACTTGCCAGCTACAGCGTAAATGTTTGATAGATGCACATAAGTTGTTGGATACAATGGGTCCAACTCAAGAACCCATTCTGCCACACGTTTCCCTAGATCCATATTCCCATGGATTCTACAAGCACCTAGCAAGGTCCTCCACACCAAGGCACGTGGTTCAAAGGGCATTTTGTTGATGAATTCCTCTGCCTCATGAAGGTTCCCAGCACGGCCAAGGAGGTCAACCATGCAAGCATAGTGCTCCAATTTTGGTGTCATGCCATGATCTCGACTAATGGAATCAAAGTAGCGATGCCCCATGTCCACAAGGCCTGCATGGATGCATGCAGACAAAACACCTACAAAAGTGATGCTATCTGGCCTCATACCTACCAGTTGCATTTGTTCAAAAAGTTGGAGAGCCTCCTCTACTTGTCCATGCTGGGAATATCCCACAATCATTGTAGTCCACGAGACCAGATTTCTTGTAGTCATTCTATCGAAAATATTGCGTAAATCCTTTATGCTTCCACATTTGGAATACATATCAACAAGAGCGCTTTAAACAAAGACATCCAAGCCAAAGCCTGCTTTTATGATGTGGGCATGAACTGCCTTGCCCTGTTCCAAAGGTGCTAGGCTAGCACATGCTGCAAGACTACTGGAAAAGGTAAACTGATCTCCTTTCATAGCTAGCCTTTGCATTTGGAAAAAGAGTTTCAAATCCTCCACACCATGTCCATGCTGGCTATATCCAGTGATCATTGCACTCCATGAGACCATATCCCGTTCAGATAATTTGTAAAAGACTTGCTCTGCACCCTCTATGTTCCCACTTTTTGCATACATGTCAACTAGGGCACTTCCCACAAACACATCTGACTCAATTTTCACAATTTTCACACATACAACATTGACCCTGGCATATACAAGATGGGTTCCAACATCCAATATATTTTCCTATAACAATCCAGCTAATGGGCAAGCATGTGTTGCATCTACGACTCCATGCACCACATTGGAGGGTCCAACCTCCTCTATAGCATTTCGTATAATCTCAAATTGGAAAGCTGAATCCTTCCAAAACAATCAACAACCCTAAGAAACACTGGATCTGTTGAAGATGTAATAATAATGTTAATGACTAGTCATTGATTAATATCAGTCCACCCATCCATAGCAATAAAGCACCCTGCCCTCACCTAAGTCTATTTCATCTTCTCCATCTGCAGGGTAATGCCAGACACTTGTTTTTCCGGTAAGTGATGTCCTAAGAATGTGAGGTTTATCACTGAGGAACCATATTCTAATTTTAGATATCAAGGAAGAAAAGAGAGTATGATATTTCTCCAATTGCTTAAATCATCCTTAGCAAAAGGATTTAATTGCGCAATACCTCCAAGACCATTATTATTCAAATAAGAGAGGTAACTGCCTTTGAAAGTTACTAAGCGAATTGGCCAAAAATAGTGCTGAATCTGTTTTTAAATTTAGGGTAGAAGGCAGTGGAGATTATGTGTAAGAAGATAAGTCAAAGGGATAGAGGAAAGGTCCTTTGGAAGAAGAAGCACGGGATTAACAACTCTGCTATATCTTAGAAATCTATGTTATAAATCTGTGTGATTGGATCCTCAATATCACATTTACCATCCGAATATATGGCAACAAGAGTTGGTTGAAATAGATGGCAGTTAGGAATGAAGGAGCTTTTGATTATCAAGTAGGTTGCAAACAACTGATACCTAGATGTCATCTTTAAAATATCAATTTTGGTTGTGTTTGCAAGAAGGGACATACTACTACACTATATAGCTCCGGAAAGACATGAGCTGCCAATTGTAGTTCTAAAATAGAATAACGGATTGGAGAAAGAAGTTGTTAGTTGGGAGAAAGGGTTTGAGCAAAATGCAGATCCAGACAAGTACAAAAAATAGCCCCAGGAATATTGAAAATCTGGAAATATCCAAAATGTTGATCTGTTGAATATTGCATCCCTTCAAATCTGGAAGTGGATGAAAACGTGTATCATGAGATATCCCCTGCACTCTTTTCTCATCTTATGAGACTTTCCACTAAAATATTTGATGCCCAAAATTTCACAGGTGTCAAAAAATTGGTTTGAAAATCCCTAAAAGTAGAGATGCGAGTTGGAACAGAGTAGCACTGCTTGAAACCTTATCATAAATTACATAAGCACCTGCGTTGTCTCCTTTGTGGCCTTTTGCTTCTTTACTTTCGTTTTATCTTCATCAATTGCAAATATACCATTATCTTTTTCTAGAGAAACTTCACCACAATTGGAAATATTACTATAACAATAGGTCTGCCTCAATCTGTAGTAGGTAACCGCTCAACATCTAATTCCTCTACTACTTTTACAAATACCACATGCTTGCATATCCATAAATACCCTGAGAATTCCTTTATTTCTTCATTTTCTTTGTCTTCATGGGTGCCTTTGCAAACAATAGGTTCTGCAAACCAACTTCTTGATGCAACATTTCCACAAAAGTAACAATTTATGTTAACTTATCCAAAGGTTAACACAGCACCGCCTTAATAATTTCCACCATTGCTATCAGCAGATATGTCTTTAATATTACTGAGTTCTCTGGAGAAGCTAGAACTTTAAATTATCTTACAAAAATTTCAATACTGATAGAATCGGAGCTCCTTGAAGAACTGAACCTGCTCTTCCTGTAAGAGCATCATAAAATATTATCATATATACATCAATGAAAAAATATTCCATTGGAAAATGAAACTACTCTTCCACAGAAATCCACCAGATCTAAGCATACTATTGATTGATTGTCATCATTGCAAGACAATGAACAATAGTCACTGTTATTTTAATATATTTCTTAGACCATAATTTATGAAATGATCTCAAAACCAACACCTATGGTGTTAATTTTTTGCAATTCGCACAACCCTCTGAATTTTTGCTTGCTGGTATTGATTGGTGTATCATGGCTATTATTTTATTGACATCTGCTCCGTGGTATATTTTGAGCATTTGGCACCGCGAGTTTCAACAGATAAGCACAACTTTGTTTTGTTTGGTAGTGGGACATATCCCACCTCCATGGAGGAAAAATATTTTCTTATGTTTATATGAACAAGCATTTCAAAACCTATTCGACGCGTAGCGCAATGGTTTGGGTTGTGGGATCCCATGGTGCTCTTGTGGATGGTCTTGAAACTTGACTTGATTCTTGGCTTAACATATAGAGTGGCATGCTTGATTCGACTTGTGGAGACATAACTAAACTGTGAAGGATGTTGTCGAAGCCATATGTTTTTGGTTTTCCATACCTTTGTTTGACTCATAAATTTATACTTTGGATTTTAGGTTTGGTTAAAGAACCCCACTCACTTGTTTTTATATTAAATATAAAATCATAATAATAGTCTTTCAAAAGATATTTTATATTTAAAATAAAATAATATTTATTTTAATTTAAGTAATATTAGGTAAGGCTTAACAAGGGCAACTTTTGATATTTCAAATGGAGAGAGGGAAAAATAAGCCATATTTTCTTTTATGAAAGACATAGACATCATGAGACTTGCCATGGTAACCTTTGGCAGTGATGGGATTTGACAAACTTTGACACAAATATTTGAGGCTTGGAAAAGAAAATTAGCGACATTGATGCAAACCTGATGAAAGGTTCAAAATTTTGACCTAGACAATTTCAGTGCTAACATTGGCTCCAATTTGGGATGGAGTCCTCTCTGCAAGGAGCTAAGAATCGTAGACCTAGTGCCTTCATCCAACTTTTCTTTGAAGCCTGCAACTTACAAATATGCTCTGGTCACTAAAAACAAACCACTCTCTTCAAACTGAAAACCAAACTGATATGCAAGCTAAAGATAAACTACAATAGTGGCTTCTCCATTAGGATATGGATTCTTATTATCAATCTATTGCAAACCAAACCAAGTGAAAAAAAATGCTAGAGCATCGAGCTTATTTATGTACATTCCTACTTCAACCATTTAAAATTTTCTTTATCAAATATAACTCCATTTCCAATGCAATCATACAAAAAAATTGACTGATAGAATGATTGTCTTGAATGCAGCCTCTAAAAGTACATAATATTTGTAGCAAAAATTTCATTGTCAATTCATACTTACAATGGAAAATTGATTGCATGCCAAAAGCTACAACATTAGGAACCCCTTGAAAAACTGTCTCCATCCACAAATCCATTAGATCATGAAACTCATAACCGAAGTTCAAGTGAGATTTTGGTAAGGCTACACAAGACCCATAGCTTGTGCATAATTTTTTTGAGAATTCATATTTTCCAAAGCTTGCTCAACATGTGCACTGGTAGGGACTCTATTGAAATGGGTGTGTAAGTAGCAGCATGACCGTAGCAATGCCGATAGGTAGCACTATCATTGGCAGAAAAACGACATCATAGACAATAGAAGAACGACATATTTTCTAAAGCTTGGTCGATACGTGCACTAGTAGGGACTATCTTGAAACGTGTGTATAAGTAGCAACATGACCATAGCAGTGCCGATAGGTAGCATTATCATTGGCAGAAAAACGACAACATAGACAATAGAGGAACAACAAGCAGTATAGCAAGGATTCTTCTGCAATCAAGCAGGTCTTGTGATAGCTAGCTGGGACTCCATCATTATGGTTTCGAAACTCATTATGATTTCATTGATTCATTGGTTAAGCTTTCATGGAAGTCATACAATAACACTGGAAAGAAGATTTCTATGGCCACTTTGAGAATTCATGGAGATAGAGTTGCCAAAATGCCTTCCATTGGCATCCGTGTGAAGTATCTTTGTGAAGGTAGCACATTCTCATCAAGGAATTTGAGTAGTTGAAAAGCTAACTATGCTGGCAGTATCGGAGCTTGCTCCCTTTAGAGTAGTAGTTAACAAATTTTTGTACAAATCTATCCTCTGATGGTTCAATTGTGCCATAGAAAGAACATTCTTGCTTTAGTAAATTGTTTGCCTTAAGCCATGCATATATTTTGTATATTGGTTTGATCCTAGCCTCAAGATGATAAAAGAAATAGTGTGGAAATGTTGGAAGAACCTATAGTGGGTCAAATGTAGTACTACAAAGAAAATCAAATTTCTTTTGGATCAAATCTGTTCTTTTATTCATTAATCTTGGTTCTCTCCTCACCATGTGACAAACAACATTGAAGGGAAAACCAAGCCTTAAAAGACATTATTGCTTCCACAACAAATCTCTCTGTCAAATTTGATCATCTATTCAGGGTAGTTTAATAAGTCTAATTTCAACAAAAAAGTTTATCTTGTGCCTCTAAATTGGCTCTTGTAAAATTCCACTGATACTTATTTCTTGGGTGCCTGATGCATGCTTGAGCTTAGAATCACCGACAACTAGATCATCTCTTCTATGGACAAGTTCTGATTGTGCAGAAAGGATATTCTGATTTTTTCTGAAGAAGCTTAGTCATGGGCATTGTACTTTTTAGAAGTTCTCTGATAAACACAAAAACTCTATGCATCTCAAGCCCACTGCAATTTACATCTTCAATCAATTTGATCAAGTTCTCACATGCAAATAGTGAGGCTGACCCAAATCCATCTCTATCATCTCCTTTTGATCCAAACCAACACCAGCAAGATTTAGAGTGGCTGCCATGGATTTGCTTGGGTCCCATCTAAGATACTTAGGATAATGTAAAATAATGTTGCCTATATTTTCAATTCTTAGTCTCGTTTGACATCACATCTACTATAGAATACAGTGCTTTCTCTGAAGTGTAGATAAAAAGTTGAGGGTTTGTATGGTATAGTATGCTTATATTAGGGGCTAAATTAGCAATGCCGATAGCAAAATGCAGATCCAGACAAGTACAAAAAATAGCCCCGGCAATTACTGGAAGGTGAAAATTTACCTATCACCCAAAATCCAGGGCCACAACAATCAGACCTTCTCATAGCATCCATGCACGTTGTTAGAGAAAGAATAGTTATTCTAATTACAGAAAATTGTAATAATGTGAAGCTTGATCATAGCATCTAAAATTGATATAATATGTAATCAATTATTATGCAGATAAAATCACGCCATAGTTTGCTCTTTCTTTAGACCCAATAAAAGATGAAGATTAATTGTATATCTGGTGGGAGATAGGAGTCCTCTGTCAACAAGATTGGCTTCTGCCATATTTCAATATTCCTATCTTGATTTGAGTGTATTTTACATATTTTTCGACAAGTGTAATTGAGCTATCCAGATTTTCTGATTCCTGTGATGGTGACACTTGTTTAAAGATTTCTTATTAAATTTATTGTTTCCCTTAAAGTCAGATAGATGCAGAAAAGCATGACCTAATTGAGTCTGTTAGCAAGGAAATAATTGGGTGATCAATGGCAGCTAATTTGGCTTCACCTATGAGCACCGATTAACAAACGATTAAACTGTTATTTGTCATTTAAGTGATATATACAAATAGTGTAGCCTCACTAACAGGAGCCTCTATAACTATCATATAAGATTGGGCATACTATAGAATCCCCACGAGAACGCAAACTGTTTTATAGAGATATCTTTGTAAATTTTCCAGCAAAATGGGACCCTATTTCACAGTAGTCTACCTTTGACTAGAAAGACAGCTAGCATGGTTATAGAAGAGAAATATTAATATTCCTACTAAATATTTAGCTTCCTGGTTCTCATTTGCCACTTGCACATGCTAAATGAATATGAAAATATACGCTAGCGAAAAACTTATAAATGCATGAACTTGTTCATGGGCATAAAAGCCTCTTTTCTTAAGAGTCTTTATTAACATGCACAGTTTACTTCATCCTCTGCATCAAATACAAAATTGTTGGGTTTTGTCTTCATCAAACCCTCACCGCAACTAGGTGTTTAGGCTCAGCATAACTTTTGGTTAGAACTTACTTTACAAGTAAGCAAAGTTTGAATCAAGAGTAAATCCCTCATTAACAGAATGATAATACAGAAGAGAGTCCTTTTGAATTGGAAGTCTCAACTTTTGACTGCATTATGTCTTGTCTTTGGTGAATATGCAAAACCATAATTGCTCAAAGTGTGCCCAAAAATATTGTATGCAACCCCAAGTGAACATCATAAGTTGTATCGGTGAAGTGCTTAAGACATTTCACATATCATTATTGTATCATTATTGTATCATTAAGTTGTAGTTGTCTAGATGGGCGTGATGCCATTATGGATCAAGGAAAGTATTTCTCCCAATTTAGTTAGAAAATCCTGGAAATTTTCTGGCATTTATGAGGCCACTATGCAGACATTTTTCTTTGTCTCAAAGTTTTCTATTTTAGAGAGTTTCAGTTTTTCTTCATTGTGTCAGAAGAAGATTGATCTTCTCCATTGTTAGCCCCCTGGCCTCAGCAGTGTTGTGAGTTCTTCATCCCATGTCAGTAAATTCATCTAGGATGAGGGGCTGTTTTATATTGTTCCACCAAAGGCTCATATTTTCTCCCATATGATACTTTGAGATCCTCAACCTTTGGCTTTGCCATTGCAGAGAAGTCTTTGATATTAGAATGAAGCAGATGAAACAGCAAGACAGGGCAGTGCACAAAGTGTTCTTTACAATTCCTTACCTTCACTGCAAATTGGTTTGTCATGCCTTTTTGAGCTGAATCCTTTCTTTTCAAATATTAAAGAGAGTTGGTGGCACACAGACAATAGATTCTCCAATTTCAATTATTGAGTAAGTCTTCATCCTTGACCCAAGTGGAGATTTTCTAAGATTTTGATTTATTCAAAGCAAGATTAATTGCAACATTGGCCAGCAGTCCTATTATTCTTAAGATTTTGATATTGTTGCTGGCCTGAAATTTTGATATTGTTTTTTTGAAACCTGTACCATTTCCAGGAAGTCATTTTTCCATTGAGGTAACATAGCTGCTATTCATTGTTTGGTCATCATGATATGCTTTGTTTTTAGAACTTCAAAAGTTATTTTCAAATCAATCTACTTTCTTTTGCTTGTGGGTGCAACCATAAAAAAACTGAAATCTAAAATCAGAATAATCTCTTTTGGTTTTGTATCATAATGTCTTGTCTCCCATTCTCAAATCCATGTAGCCTGCTGTTGGTGCAATTTTAGGCTTCATTGGCTGCAAAATGGTTGCAGATTACTTTGGTGAGTGTCACATCATTGGCAGCTAACTTGGAGAATCATCCATTTTTTGATATGCAACTTCTAGTGGTTTTGCATCCCTGCATATTAAATTTGCTATTGATGTAAACTTTTAAGTGTGGACATAGTTTTCATATAACCTTAATATGAACCTAGTGGAGAATTCAGTGCATCAGAATAATGTGTTTTTATGTTATGCTCTTTTCAGAAGTATCACTAACTATTTTTGGATAATTTTGTTGTCTCTGATTTCCTTAGGTTATCATACACCGATGGAGATTTCCTTGGGATTTGTAGCCACGATACTTGGTACAGGAGTTCTGTTAAGCTTCATGACAAAACTGGAAGACAAGAGATAGTTGTTGGTCATTAGTAGTACATCTAATACTTTTCATTTTGTATCTTGAATAGGAGGTGCAATTTTGTAGGCATTGTATATGTGGATTGATTAAAATTATCGAACATTTTCATCCCTTGTGATCATGTTCTTGTGGCCCAAGGAAAATATGTTTTTATGACAAGTCTTCTATAGTCATCAAGAGATCTTTAATGAGAGAAATTACTATGCAATTTGGGATCTCAGAAATTGAGCTTTTTTTTTCATTTTGTCAAAGATCTTTTCAAAGAGATGAATAAAGTATCCCAATATCTTTGTATAATCTCCTTGTGCCGGACTATATTCATGTGGAGGAGTATATTCATGGGTAGGACCTGTTGCTGTATGTTGTTATTTTGGACAAGGATGCAATGTCTTTTGCCAAAAGTCAACTAGCAACTTTATAAACTTTTGCAATTAATCCTGAAACTTTATGGATATGCCAGAGATTTTTCTTGCTCTAATAGGTTATTATTGCCATTTAAAACTGCAGGGAAATTTTGGAATTCGATTTCATACACCGATGGAGATTTCCTTGGGATTTGTAGCCACGATACTTGGTATAGGAGTTATGTTAAGCTTCATGACAAAACCAGAAGACAAGAGATAGTTGTTGGTCAGCAGTAGTACATCTAATACTTTTCATTTTGTATCTTGAATAGGAGGTGCAATTTTGTAGGCATTGTATATGTGGATTGATTAAAATTATCGAACATTTTCATCCCTTGTGATCATGTTCTTGTGGGCCAAGGAAAATGTGTTTTTATGACAAGTCTTCTATAGTCATCAAGAGATCTTTAATGAGAGAAATTAATATGCAATTTGGGATCTCAGAAATTGAGCTATTTTTTTTTCATTTTGTCAAAGATCTTTTCAAAGAGATGAATAAAGTATCCCAATATCTTTGTATAATCTCCTTGTGCTGGACTATATTCATGTGGAGGAGTATATTCATGGGTAGGACCTGTTGCTGTATGTTGTTATTTTGGACAAGGATGCATTGTCTTTTGCCAAAAGTCAACTAGCAACTTTATAAACTTTTGCAATTAAGCCTGAAACTTTATGGATATGCCAGAGATTTTTCTTGCTCTAATAGGTTATTATTGCCATTTAAAACTGCAGGGAAATTTTGGAATTCGATTTCTAGCATCAATGATAAATAGTGTCTTTGCAATTTATTTAAATAACCAATAGTTCCTAACATATTTTAATCGATGTTGTTGTGATGTTTAGAGTTGATGTTATTATAGATGCAAGTAAATGTGTCTAGATACATGGAAATCAACCATATTACCTGGGAACTGAAATTCAGGTTGTTACTTCGTAAAATATTGATAATAATATTCACAGTTTTCTAAACCCTGTCAACTATACATACAGGCAGTTATTTCATCAGCATTCAATGCTAGGGATACTGTCCCTCTCATTTGATCAAAAAAATCATCTTAGAAAATGATGCCGAAAAGCAAGATTAATTGCAACATTGACCAACAGTCCTGTCATTTCCTGTATGTGATAGGAAATGACGCTGGAATTTGACAAAGCTAGGCCTAGGAGCTATCTCTTCACATAGATAGTGTCCTAGCAATAAAGGATAAATAACTAATTTGACTACACTTTCGCTAGGCAAGAATGAGCTCATTCAAGTACATGAAATCATGTTGGTGTTTATCTCAAATATTTTGTGCAAATTTTTATGGTTTGTTTATTGCTTTTATTTGAAGAATTTTGTCGATTTGTGGAGTTTTCATGTATTTTGGTTAATTATTGTGTTAGACCTTTGAATGCTTCTAGTTCTCATTTGATGGTTGATTTAACCCTTTGTTGTAGCTTGAATCAATATTAGATTTAGTTGATTTCCATTGATTTAGGGTTTGAGAAAATAAGTTTTTATTACCTTTTATTTGCATGAATTAATTGTCTTGACTTTTTCGATTCTTTTATGCTGATTGTATATTTTCTTTGTAAATACTTATCATTATTCAAAAAAATAAATGAGCTCTACATAGCTAAGCGAATACAAAAATGGTCTATGCACTAGGTTCCTATGCATTGATCGTAGGAGACCTATTGGCACGAGACCAACATTCCTCTAGTGAATGACAATCTCCACTCGAAGAACCCCTCTGATAATGTTCCTCCCTGCCATGTCCATGTTGAGCACATCCTGAAAGCATTGCATTCAATGAGGTTGTATATCGCTTTGGCACTTGGCCAAACACTTTATGTGCATCCTCCAAACACCCACATTTAGAATACATGTCTCCAAGATCTACTCGGCTTTGCTTGGATATGAAGGCTTCATTAAGGCCACCACCATTTGGTATTGAGACCAAAACTTGAAATAGAGCAATTGAACTCAACATTTGAAGAAGCCTTGAACTCATAATTAACAAGCAGAGTGCCATTCAATGTGTTTTATAGATCAATGAAAGATTCGCCAAATTTTTACAATATTTTATAATTCAGTGAAAGATTCGCCAAATTTTTACAATATTTTATAATTCAGTGAAATATTCACCAAATTTTTACAATATCTTATAATTCAGTGAAATATTCTCCAAGATTTTACAATATCTTATAATTTGGTGAAAGATTCGCCAAGATTTTACAATATCATATAATAAAATGAAATATTCGCCAAAAAATTATATATACATATTATATTATTGATAAAATCGCTTTCAAATTTTCCTATATATTGGGGAGATTCGCCAATTTTTTATACATATAAATTTGGGGGGGGGGGGTTCTTAAAATCATCCCTGCTTGACAGCCAATATACAACAAGCGCATATAATATATAAATGACATTAACAACATCAATAGCAATGGTCCATGATATTATAAGTAAATGCAACCCAATGTAACTTTCACAACATTAATGGACGAGAATATGAGTATTTCTATTAATAAATAACAAGAAGTACAATGTGATACAACCTCTTGTCGGCAACCAATCTGAACCAATATTTGGGTCGATCCACTTGTGCCTCCACCACTTCAATCCTCCATGGAATGGAAAACTCAAACTATGATAGGAGTTTGGAAGGTGAACATAAAAGGTTCACAACTACAAGGATCAATGAGTGTAGACTCAAGATAGGGAAAAAATACACTAGAGTTCTCTTGCTCTCCTTTCTCCTCCCGTCCATAAGCCATATGTGCTCAATATTTAGTCCTCTCAAAGGTAGGTGAAAGGACATCTCGAGGGGTTTCTAGGGCAAATGGAGGGCCAAAGGTCACCCAATGACTGCTTTTTAGGAGTAAAAAGTAATTAACTAGTGTTTTTTACCATTTTACATGCTACCTGCGGGCTATAGTGACGCAACTCGTGGGTACGCCCACTGTAATGATGCAGCAAGTGTACAGGGGGGAAAAAATTAGGGAAAATAGTGTGTCGAATGGATATAAAGTGGATCTGAGTCAGTAAAATAGATCCTGCAGGCCAAAGAGTGTTGATGCTCACAAGGTGGAAAATTACGTTGTAACAGGTGGCTGAGCTTTTGGGCTAACAGGTGGAGCAGTTGGTTGGACAACCTGCTCTGATATAGTCATGGGGGGGGCACAAATGTAGATGGAGGAGCTATGGGTGCGACCACAATAGACACATAGGAAGATGAAGGCATAGTAGTTGCCACAATAGTGGAGGGAAATGGAGATGATGTGGTGGAAGAGGACATGGTGGTATGGGGTGGATGAGGACATCGTGGATGATAAAGCCCTACCGGCTGTACAACAGGGGGTATTAAACCAAAAGGGCTAGGGGTGATGTTGAGGTATGGTGAATGGGAGGTCGGTCCTGGATAGAGGGAGGAGGATGGATATAAGGGAGGTTGTGGATGAAGGGGAGTGTGGACGAATGGGGTAGGATGGATAAACGGGGGGGGCGTGGATGAATGGGGGAGGATGTACAGATGGGGGGGCGTGGACAAATACGGGAGTATGGACGGAGGGGGGAGTATGGACAGAGAGGGAAAGGTGGATGGAAGGGAGGGGGTGGACTGAGGGAGGGGCATGGATGGAGGCGAGGGGGACAACTCATGGGAGAGGGTGGAAACATGGGACTAAAGAGGACTGTAGTTGTTGGCGACCCCTACATACAAATTTATAATATCATAGTTTAGTAAATAAAAACATTTAAACCATAGTACGTCGTAACATTTCAAATTAAAATCGTTCTTTTAACTAGTACACATTGTACCTATGTATATGGTGATCTGCCGAACCCTAGCGGAGATGGCTGGTCATCGTACTGCTTGCATACCCATGGACACCAAAACGAATGCACGTTATAAACATATTAAACCATTAATTATTCAGTCAATCGAAATATTAAAAAATATTGTACGAACTATCATGTATGTCATAAATATAAATACATATAAATAGAAATGCCATAAGTAGTAAGTATATTGTGTGGGGTACTGAAAATACCTCTGTGTGAGGTGCTACAATCTTACTTGTAGCTGCCATTGCTGCATCTAGGTTGGGAGATGTTGCATTCTCCCATGATGGTGTCTCAACTCTAAAAAACTGTACATTGAAATAATAGTTTATGTCAAGCACAAATACTTTAAAATTACTTTACAAATTATCAAGTGATGATTGAAAACACATTAAAAAAAGTGCTAACCTGCTCCATATAGCAACCCTTGATCGGGCCAGGGCAAGTGTGCCCGCAATGGGGACAAAGATGTGGCATTGTCCCCATGGAACTAGAAGGACCAACATGGATACCATTGGTCACAGGTCTATCCTGAATCTGTCGGGAAGGGCATGCACCTGCGTCTCTATCAGGGTCAGCCTGTCTCTCCACTGTAGTAGCTGCTACAAAGGTAGTGTGTCTAAGTAGTCCACATGCAACACTCCTTATCGCATCCTCAATCTAATCAAGTTTGTGGGGTAACTGAGGTGGCTGGGGAGAAGGGTTGGGGTTGTGCCGAGGAGATGGTGGCCCTCTCAGTGGGTTCCTCCTAGTAGTAGGTCAATCTTGGGTAGAGCCACGCCCAACACCCTAGAACTCGATTATGTCAAAATAGTTGACATGTAAACCAAGGGAAAACTCAACCCACAGTTGCCGAAGGAAGTACTGTGGAACCTCCTTATTATTGCAGGGAGGTTTATCATAAACCATGAACCACCTTTGCATCCAATTGTCCCTCCATGGTTGGAAATGACACCAATCCATGCAAACATGTGACTTTTTAATGTCCGGTGGTTGTTGTGTTCTTAGATCGGTGAACATACTGTACAATTGAGCCTTTGTAATATTCAAATCTTTTATTTCCTCCTTGGAAATGCCCATGGAATAATACTCCCACATCCTAGCTGTATATTCAGTCATGTCAGTCAATTGGCGATGTGCATGGATGATGGAGTCAATTGAGCTTTCAATTGAAGTGGCAAGGGACACTCAAGATGGTTCCCCTTTGTTTCTTAGTTCTCGAGTGTGCACTCTCATCTTATTTACAGAATGGTTCAAGTCATCTTGGTCAAAATTTTGTTGGGGGTTTTGATTTTCTTGGGCATTTGGATTTTGTTGAGGGTTTTCATTGGTTCCACCGGACTCCATGTTAACATTTTGTTCATCCATTGTGTGGTTTTACACTCTACAATTGAAACATTCTTTATTATTTTAACAATTTGGAGATTATTACAAATTTAATAAACAAACAAAAATGAATAAAATGACAAAAACAATGAATAAAATGACAAAAACAATGAATAAAATGACAAAAACAATGAATAAAATGAAAAAAACAATGGCATTTACCTTTCCAATGCAATTGGTGGATGGATGAAGGTGGTTTTTTGAGTAAAAATGGTGCACTTGGGTTGTTGTAGCTCCGTGCACGCGGTGGTTGATTCACGTTTGGCCAGAATGGAAAGAATGAAAAGAAATCAGGTTTGTTTTTTTTTAAACTTTAATAGGGGCACATGCGCGTATTTGTCCGCACATGCTCTAGGAGCACGCACGCACCCCAATTCGGTATCAAACTTAATGGTGCCTGCGCGCTACCTTAGGTGCGTGCACGTTCCTGTTTTTTCCCCGCTAGTGCGGCCCCATTGCAACAGTTTTGGGGAGCAACTTTGTGCGCTCGCCCTACTAGCTTACAAAAGTAAATACTTGAGACAAGTCAATTAGCATAAAATAACAAGTCAATCAGCATAACACAATATCTAACATGAAGCTAAAGCATAAGGATACCAACAAATGATAAACACTGAGGCATTCTACATAGTTAAATGAGTTATATGTAGTGAAAATTACAACTATATCATTGTCCAATAACTTTATTATACATACAAGTATATACCATCCAAAACATGACTACATTAGTTACTCACAGTTGTGGCATGTTTCATAAGTCTCCAAGTCATCAAGGCTTAGCTAATGCTTATAGGATCCTTGCACAAGCATAATGTAAAATGGTAATGGAGCAATAGAATTAAGGATTTCAAACACAACACAAAATACAAAACAATATTCTTCTAGTATACCATACTAAGATTTTCATCACTTTAAATGACAAATAAAAGGACCTTGTCCTTGACTAACTTTTTTGAAAATACCCATTTCATAAATACATCCAATATTTGGCAAGAAAAGATTAAATGCTACTATACAACATCTTAAACATCGTTAGATGAGTTAGTGAGAGTGGTAATATATTTCATAATTCTTCAAGCCATTATGGCTTAGCTCATGCTTATATGACTCCTATTCGAGCTGCATACTGTACAATAATGGTAGACCAACATTAGTAATGAGATGTTTTGACCCTATATAAAATACCAAAGAGTGTTATAACAACTTACCATGTTGAGATGTTTTGACCCTATAGAAAATACTAAAGAGTGTTATAACAACTTATCATGTATGGCCTCAAAGTCACTTGAAGGAGGGTATTGTTGGCATTGTCCCATTGATACAAATCCGATAGAGTAATGGAGTCAAAATTCAAACCATGCATTAAAAATATGTGTTGTCAATTACAACACATCTATTTCAATGAGGCCATCCTCCTTGTGTAGTCACCAAAGTTGAATGCATGTCCTCTTGAGTTTTGATCCCTAGATACTAGTCCAAGCATGTCCTCTTAAGTTTTGATCCCTAGATGCTAATCCAATTAACATCCAAATCTTTTACATTGAGCCAATTGCTTCATCCAACTTAGAGTTTCCTTTGCACATGTATGGGCTTAAAGTCCTCCACATCCAAATTGAATGAGAGTTTATGGGCTTAAAGTCATGAAGGAGGGCATGTTTTAGAACTATCATGTTAACTAGGTTGAATACACATCCCTTAACCTAAACACAACCAAGAAAACAAATGAAAACTATGCAATGAAATGAGGTGTATTAGGATTTGAACTAATTTAATCTAACTATGGACAACCTTGGAATATTAATACTCCTTAGTTGTGCCATAGTTATACCATTGGGTGGCAAAGATATGAGTAGGCCTTATCCTTCAATCTCGTGTGGTGTATATTTTTTTCCCATGCTAGCAAGCGTATTTAGTATATGGTATCGAAGGACAGTATATACAGGTCGCCATGTGTGAGTCAGAGGAGTGCGTTCTTTTTCTACATTATTTTCTGTACTCTCGCGTTTAGTCTTGCTTTTTCTTTTTCTGTTGACCCATGGATTTTAGCATGCAAGTCCCTTTCATTCATATGAGAGGGATTCTCTATCGCAGTACAGAATTTTAATCTATTTTCGATTTCTGGATCTCAACACAATGCGCAAGTGATCATAGCCGTGACGCCATGGATTTTAGCATGCAAGTCCCTTTCATTCATATGAAAGGGACTCTCTATCCCAGTACAGATTTTTAATCTATTTTCGATTTCTGGATCTCAATACAATACGCAAATAGTGATCACACCCGTGACGCCACATTGTGGACTGGTTCTAATGTCCTCAAGCTATATAATGTAATGACATGAAGATAATTTAGGTTTTCGCAGTTCTCTAAATTTTTATGTTTTTGTTTAGATTTTTACACTTTCTTTTATAGATTTCAAATTCATAAAACAATAAAAATCCAAAAAATAATAAAAAACATTATGCAAATATTTATGACAAATATATCATTATGTAAACAGCCTGTTGAAATGGCTTCCGGCTATCAATTTATTCGCAGCGTCTTCCCCATTGCGCGTATACTGGGGATGGTTGATCTTTGAGGACTGTATCGACAAATATACAAAATTCAATCTCACCAAAGTCAAGGTCAAGTACGACAAAGATAGTCGTTCTGCACGAGGCCTCTTAAAATGGTTTACAGCTATCACTCTGTTTACCGAGTCTCTTCCATAATTCCATTATGCGTAGGCTGGGTCCTCGCCCCTGGAACATTCGATCGACAGTGATAGAAAATTCAATCTCATCAACTCCTAGAAACATGGTCTTACATTAATAAAAATTAGTTTTCCATAACGAATACACCAGGTTGCTCTGACCTACTTAACCCTAGTTTAGATTCTTCGTCAGCATTTGGCCTTTTGCAGCAACAGTAGTATTGATTTTGCATAAAGTATGCTGGTAAGCAGGAAACTACTAATTTGATTATCATAGTCTACCTCACATGGAAGAACGTGGAATATAATTCCATTCAAATCTACTAGGTGTCTCAAGGTAGATTAAGCCGAAACTTGCATTCTTGAAAAGTATTACAAGATTTATAACACTCACCTTGCTCTATCTATATAAATGGAGGCGGCTTGGTTTCAAGTAACCGCAACAATGGAAGAGAATCCTCCAATGGTACTCTTCATGAAGGCATTGCTTTGCTTCATGGCTTTAGCACTGTTTCATTTTGTTCACACAAACTTCTACTTCATCAAGTCTCTACCTCACCCACACATCTTACTGGTGTCTTATTATACCTATATGTTATGGTGGTCATTCCAAATTGGAAATAAACAATTATATATATATATATATAAGTTTATGTAATATTCTTTTCTTCCCCAGGGTTTTTGCAACAGAAAGTGCAATTGTGTACCCCAACATTAAGGAGATTATAGAAGAAGCTCTTAAAACTTTGTAAGTATGATTATGTTTTCATAAGTTCACAAATAAATGAAAAGGGCATGGAATCCACTAGGGAGAGAGGGTGAATGGTCCTAAATAAGGGCACCTAAGAAACTACTGGTCCTCGCCTTTCTAACCAAGGTTAACCAAATATTAACTGCCATTAAGTAAAAGTAAGGAGTTAATCTAAATAACATTGATATCATGGCATCTACAAAGGATTTGTCAAACTCCTAAGTGGAAAATGATTCATTTTTTTCCTAATTAAGAATTAGGATAAAGATAAAAGGATTTATTATACCAATAAAACATATTGGTATAGTGAGCATGACTAATTATTGTAAATAAGATAATTAAAGTAAGATATTATTATTTTAAGGAAGGATTAATTGTATTTTATTAAAAGTAAATGCTTTAAAGTGTTAAAAGGCTATAAAATCTTATATGCAAAAGAAGAAAAGATTAACTAGCAGCTAATGCATGGGTATGCATGGATAACTAGTAGCTAATGTAAGGAAAACTAAGTTAATGCTTAATGGAACCTATTCTCTTAACTATATAAGTTGGAAGTTAATGAGTTAAGTTGAGATTAATGATCTCAAGATAATTGATTAAGAAATATGAGTAAAGATCTTGAGTTAATTAGCTAAGAAAAATTAGCTATCTCAAGATATTTGGCTAAGTTAAGTTAATTAATTAAATGTTAGCTAAAGGTTTTAAGCTAATGAGATAATTGGTTGAGTTTACAAAATTAAGATAAGTTAATTATCTAAAAGCTAACTAGTTAAAGTTAGCTAAGGTTAGAATTATAAAATGGAAGCTTGAGAAGGAATAGTGATGGATGGATCACTTGGCGATCGATGAGAGGCAGAAACCCTAGTTCCGCAGAGGGGCAAACCTGTGTTCTATTGGCTGCAGATCTGGGCTGTCGAGGGTGCCTAGGTTCTTGGCTCTGACATCCTTGTCAGTTTTGGGTAGGGGCCCTCTCCCTGGGCTCTTTTGATGGGGACAAACAACTCCCCGCAGATACCACCGACGGTAGAATCGGTCGATCGGACGGGTGCTGAAAAACTGAGTCAATGAAGGGAGCCAAGAGCAAAATGGGCCCAGGAGGATGCCTTCCCAAAACCTCGAAAATCCTGGCTATGCAAATCAAGTCTGAAAAGATTCAGGAGCGGATAAAGGAATGGAGGGAGAAATCCCTCATTGGAAAGTTCATTGGGGTTTGGGCTAATGAAAGAGATCTGATCAAATGGATCAATTCTACCTGGAAACCTAAAGGCCACTATGATTTACACCTGGGTGCCAAGGTTTTTTTCACCATTATCTTCTTCAATGTTGAAGATTGGAATAGAATCCTGGAAGGAGGCCCTTATTTTTATTTATCAGCTTGTCTGTACCTTCGACCATGGAAGGAAAGGTTTAACCCATAAATCGAGGATATCACAATGGCCCCGATTTGGACCAGATTTTTCTCCCTCCCCTGTGAATACTAGGATCTGGAGATTCTCCAGGACATTGGCAATACTTTGGGGGAATTTGTTAAAGTAGCAGAACAAACCAAATAGCAAAGATACATGTCATATGCTTGGATCTGTGTGTATATGCACTTGTCCAAGGAGCTCCTTGAAGCGATCAATCTCAACTGGGAAGACGAGGAATGGCTCCGGCCCTTGGATTACGAGCAGTTTCCTTTTAGATGTCACTAATGTCATGAGTATGGCCATCTGGGAAGAAATTGTCCTCAGGTAAAACCCTCTCCTCCCCCCAAAAGTGGCCTAGCTAGGGATACTGACAAAGAAGGAGTTACCCAAGTTCGTAATAAGCGCATGAATAAATCGACGGGTCGGACTAAGGCTGCCAAGGAAAATATAGGAAAGAAACTTGAAACCTCTAATCCCTTTCAGATCCTAGAGGAACCCCTGGAGGAAGGGGAGATTAGCAAGGGAAAGGAGAAATTAGACCACATGCAAGGCATGATTGAGGAAGGAGAGCATGAATCTGAAGGGGTCAATCAACCAAAGCATATGCTGGAGGAAGGAGAGGAGGATATGGAGTTGGGTGATCTCAATCTGGATGAGATAGAATGAGAATGCAACAAAAAAGGTAAGGGGTATGTCTCTCGACACCAAATTGAGCTTCTTCAAGCAGCTATAATCAGTGCCAAAGTCCCCAGTCAACTTGGGATAGCCTCCAATTTATAGTCAGGGAGAAAGAGGAAGCACCCTGAGAAAGACCTAAAAAGAGGAAGGAAGACAAATAAACAAAGAATTGCCGAAACAAGAGTGAAGCTAGTTGAGTCTGGACAGTATCCGACTATACTGGAAGCCTTCTCTGAAGTCAATAAATTTTCCCAATGAAGCTGATCTCTTGGAATATTAGAGGGTGTAATCACCCCAGAAATATTAAATCCTTGGCTAGAAAGATCAAGCAGGAGAAACCAGATATTCTCTTTATCCAGGAAACCAAATGCAACTCTCTTTTTATGGAGCAAATTAAGCAAAAAATTTGGAAAGGTAGTCAAGTTATGGCCATTGACGCCTCAAGGTATGCAGGAGGCTTGGCAGTCTTTTGTCAGCCTAATTCGGTTGTTCTCATAGAATGGTGGGCTAATCGCTTCTCCATAAACACTAGGTTTAAGGACCGCGTTTCTGGATCCTATGCCAGGTTGGTGAACATTTATGGGCGTAGTGCCTTCCCTCAAATTTTTTTTTTTCCTTAGCATCTTTCTTGGCTAAGAGACCATGTAGTCTCTAGGTCTTGGATTATCAGGGGAGATTTTAACTTGATCACATCGTTGGAGGAGAAAAAAGGTGGCAGGATAATCCTTGCCAAGTACCAGGAAGCCTTTAAATACCTCATCTCCCAAAGCTTGTTAATTGACATCGAGACGGGTAATAGGTTGTACACCTGGAACAACAAAAGAGGAGGTACCCATTTGGTGGCCTCTAGACTCGACCGTTTTCTGACAACTGAAGATTTGGTAGGAGATGGGGGAGAGGTCCATGTTGTTTTCCTTCCAGTGGCCGGATCCGACCATTGGCCCATATACCTCCAATGGGAATGGTCTAATGCCTCTCTTTTTAAACCATTTCAGTTTGAACAATTATGGTTGGAGCATAAAGACTTTAAGGAATTAGTGGATCAGTGGTGGCAGGAGATTGTTCCCCCCACGGGAACTGGAATGTTCCAATTCTAGCAGAAATTAAAAGCTCTTAAGGCTAAAATAAAAGCGTGGAACAAATCAGACTTTGGGAATATTTTTCAGGATAAGCCAGGGTGGTTGCTGAACTAGAGCTAGTGCATAGGAAAGGAATGGAAGAGGGTTGGGCGGATGAACTTAAAGAACAGGAATTCAACCTGATGGTTCAACTAGAAGCCCGAGAGAGAGAGGAAGAAATTTTCTGGAAACAAAAATCCAGAAACTAGTGGCTCCAAGAGGGAGATAGAAACACCAAATTCTTCCATAATACGATAATCCACAACAGGCATAAGTCAAATATTTTCAAGATTCGCAAGACTGATGGGAGTCATGTAGAATCTAGATAGGAAATTGAAGAGGAATTGACCCTCCACTTTGAAAACATCCTCAAAGAGGATCAAGTGGATCGCAGTGCTGCCATTGCTAGGATAACCCGACATATTCCCAAACTGGTTACAAATTAACACAACGAGCTCCTACTCAAACCTATTTCACTGCAGGAGGTGGAGGAAGTGATGCAGCAGATGGCTCTAGGGAAAGCCCCTGATCCTAACAGGTTCACCACCAATTTCTTTCACTTTTTTGGGGATCTCATTAGCCATGATGTTGCAGCCATTGTGGAGGAGTCACAGAGAAGTGGGGGTATTCTAAAAGCCTTCAATGCTACCTTTCTAGCCTTAATCCCTAAGGAAGAAGGGGCTGAGGCTCCTGGGAAATTCCACCCTATTGCTCTGTGTAATGTCATCTATAAGATCATCACAAAGGTGGTCGCTAACCGTTTGAAGCCGTTGCTCCCCTTGTTGATCATCCAAGAATAATTTGGCTTTGTGGAAGGCAGGAAAATTCTTGATGGTATCATCCTTGCCCATGAAACCATCCATTCTTTGGAAAAAGCTAGAAAACCAGGGATGATGCTCCAACTGGACATTCCAAAAGCCTATGACAAATTAAGCTGGCAGTATATGCATGGAGTTTTAGAGGCTTTTGGCTTTGGGGCTGATTGGGTAAGTTGGGTAATGAGTCTAGTGACTACCCCTATCTTCTCCATATTGCTTAATGGATCCCCCTGCAGGCTATTTCAGTCTTATAGAGGCATCAGACAAGGCGATCCCCTGTCCCCTTTTCTCTTCATCCTTCTGGCAGAAGGATTTGGCCGACTCATTCAGGTTCGTTCTGTTGATGGCTTGATCCGGGGTCTGTCTCTCCATGAGGGTATTTCTAATCAAACTCAGCAGCAATTTTTGGATGATACCATGTTAATGGGGCACCCTTCAGTCCAAGAAGTTCGAGCCTTCAAAAATAGTCTCACTCTTTTTGCTAAGGCCTCGGGGCTGGAAGTTAACCCTAACAAATCCCATGTTTTCTTCTTTAACACGCCTACCTTGACTCAACGTAATATTCTTCGAATCCTAAATTTCACCAAGGGATCCCTCCCTACCAAGTTCTTGGGTGCTCCACTATATGAAGCAAGCCTAAGGGGGATTTCTTGGCAGGACCTCCTAAGTCGTATTAAAAATAGACTGCAAAGTTGGATCAACATACCTCTCAACTTTCCCAGCAGACTAACGTTGGTTAATGCAGTTCTTCACGCAATGCCTATCTACCTTTTTTCCCTATTGTCAGCTCCCAAATCGGTCCTCAGGGAAATAAGGGGGCTCTAGCACAGTTTCTTGTGAGGAAGCAGGGAATCCAAATCCAAATTCTCCTTGATCAAATGGGATATCTTATGTAAACCCAAAGAAAAAGGAGGTTTGGGGCTCAGGGATCCAGAAGTTGTTAGCAACATCTAGGGCTCCAAATTATGGTGGCGTTGGTGCAATCATAATAAGGAACCATGGGCTACGCTTTGGCAAGCTAAGTATGCCAGAACTCATCAAACCAACCAGTTGATTAGGTATAACTCTGAAACTGAGGGTTCTCACATATGGACGAAAGCCCTACAGGGTAGAAAGATGGTCCAGGATCATAGTTTTTGGGAGATTGGGGATGGAGAGCTGGTGAATTTCTAGAAGGACTCTTGGA
Source organism: Larix kaempferi (assembly GCA_027924585.1). Taxonomy (NCBI): domain Eukaryota; kingdom Viridiplantae; phylum Streptophyta; class Pinopsida; order Pinales; family Pinaceae; genus Larix; species Larix kaempferi. The sequence goes on from BSBM01001329.1 coordinate 9,213,234, forward strand.
ATTAGTTTCCAAAACTTGGTGATGATCCCAGATGGCAAGCAATCAGAATCCGAGGCCTTGAGGAAGGTAAAACCAAGGTTTGTCATTATTGGGCCCATCACCTAGGGGAACTTAGGCGTTCCTGGATTGACCAACGATGGTGGAGTACCACGGTCAATGTTGATGATGGCAATGCTTTTAAGGAGATCCTCCAAGAAAGATATATCCGGGTAAGATCTGGCCCAAACAAGCTGAGATGGGTATATAGACAGAAAGGCGTTTTTAGCATCAAAGAAGCTTATGACATACACACCCATGGGTATATGGACGTTGATGGTCCGTGGAGTAAGGTGTGGAAGATGAATCCCTGGCCAAAAATAGATATCTTCTGTTGGCTAGTCCTATGGAAAAGGGTCCTTACATGGGATAATCTCAAGAAGCGAAGAATTCAGAGCCCCTCTTTTTGTCCTCTATGCAGAAATAATGAGGAAACCATTGGACACCTTTTTGATGAGTGTGAGTTCTCCTCCCCTCTATGGGATAAAGGTTCTATTTTATTCCGAAGAAGTGATCGAATTCATGGTCAACCTAGCCTCTCCTTGAGCAACTAGGATCTCCAACATTTCAGTAATCCGATCATTGCATTGATTTGGAAAAAGTATCCCGGAATGTTGTGTTGGAACCTGTGGAAGGAAAGAAATGGGTGAATATTTCATGACAAGAGCCACCATAGGGAAGAAGTGTGGGATACACTGGCTCGCAACATCCAAGAAACCATACGTAGTCGCCAATGGACTGATGAGGATAAAAATCTAATGGATGGCGATCTGCTCATTGCTTAGGGCTGGGGTCTTGCTAAGGAGGACTTGCTTGGACTTAGAAGATGGGATAAAATTTGTAGACCATCTAGTGCCAATTTTTGGTCACCTCCAGGGAGGATGGTTTTCAAAATCAATTTCGACGGTGCTACGTGGGGTAACCCTAGAAAAGCCGACTATGGGGGGGTCTGTAGAAATGTAGCTAGGGAGATCCTATAGGTGTTTTTTGGAAATATAGGCCACGACACAAACAACTCAGCTAAATTGGATGGGCTCATTTTCAGCTTATGGATGGTGATACGCAAAGGTTTTTTCCCAGAAATAATAGAGGGAGATTCAAATGTTATCATTAACATGAACAAAGGCCTTGATCAGGGAAAATCAACGGAACACATAACCACCAGTTGGAGGCTTTCCCATCACCTTGACACTCTATAGACCCTTCTTCGAGCCCACAATCAACTGACTTTTAGGCACATCAGGACGGATTCCAACAAGGTGGCGGACTATCTGGCAAATCTAGGTGTTGATAGAGGGGAGGACCACATGGCTGGCCACATGGCAATTTTTAGGAACGAGTCTTAGGCCCCTCATTTCTTACAGTTGACCACGGAAAATCTCAGCCGAAACCAAGTGGGACAGGCGTAATCTGGTACACATCCCACTGACGTTTGGTTGATGGGGAGGTCTAATCTGAGGAGTTCGTTATATGCCTTAGCAGTTATGATAATTTTGAGAGGTTTGTACGTTCTAATATTTATCGATATCCGAAGGATGATTTTGAAGCGATCCCACCTTGATCCCAACCTCACTACATTTAGTTTGAGCGATGGTAAGGGTACGGCTCTGGTCCTGGCAATTCATTCAGCTAACTATGCCATTTATGGCCCGTCTTGTTTCATCATGAGCAGATGGGATTTTTATGTCAAGCCAGCTTCCATTCTCTCACACTCTTGTTCTGTGTATTGTTGGCTTGGGCTCTGTCTCTTTGCAATTCTTTCTTTTCCGGTTTTCTCTTAGGTGGGCTTTATGCAATTGAGGCCTCCCGAATTTTGTTTGTGATATGTATTATGCGCTGGCATGGCCCCAAAATGAGAGTTTGAGGCACCTTCTGGGTCACCCTCCACTCGGCGAGCTTCAAAAGGTAATGAGAAGCTCAATGGTAAGAGAGGAGGCACTGGCAGGGTTACGAAGGCTCAAGAGTGGGCACAGTCTACTGCTTCCTCCTTTCGCAAGCGCATCCCTGACCCTGTTAGGGAGGACTTGGAGAGAATTGAGCAACACCTTTGGCAAGAGGTTAAGGCTATCCCTATTGAGGTTGTCAAGGGAGAGGTTGAGGAATGGGTCATGGAGCCTGGGACCACAATAGGAAGAGCCTCAGTTTATGACAGAACTGTTATGACCTACTAGGTTACCAAGAATCTCCTGGCTCATGCTCTGATGGAAGGTATGGCTAAACGGCAAGGTGACGAGGAATCGATTCGGGCTTGGAATGCCCACAATGCGAATAACTGCCTCATGCACTGCAAGATTGATGATATCGCGAAGAAGCTGGGCTTGTCTTTCAATTACCCTGGTCTAGATGCCAAGGGTAAATGGATTCCAGTTGACATGCTGCCCAAGTCCACCCTGAATCAGCCTACCATCATTGTTATGCCAACTACGCCTACCCCTCCTCTGAAGGAGTCGGCCACTCAGGGGCTGAATATCGTTGTGCTCGGCACTTCGGTGAATCCTATTACGGGTTTGGAGATTTAGTATAGTCTTTTTGTTAGTCATTTTTTATTTTTCTATGTCTGTAATTGGGATAATAGACTATGATAAAGTACTCAGAAATGCTGTTATTATGGTTAAAGGATGTCTGCTTCATTAAATATTTTTTGTATATTGAAAGAGAAGGTCTGGACCTATGAAGGCCAGCTCTGTGAAACTAAAATGGTTTGTGTTTTGAGGCCTGTGAGTCTCAGGGCTCATATGGTTTTCTCTTTTTGCATGGCGTGCACTATGTAACTCTGATATCGCACTACTATAATGTCCTTTTTATTTACAAAAAAAAAAAAAAATAGCTAAGGTTAAATAAAGCTAACTAAGTTAAATTTAGCTAAGTTAAAGTTAAGTTAATTAATTAGTTAAAGATGGGTTAAGTAAGTCGACCAGTTAAAAATAACTAAAGTTAATAAGTTAAGTTAAAGATAAGATCAAACAAAAACTTATCTTAGAAGTCCAAAACACAACAAAAAAATAATTTTGGTGCAATGATGTGATGTGTTTGTACAGTGGGGTCATCTTCATAGGTGAAGAATCCAAGGAAAGATGACGAAGATTGAATTGAGAGAGGTTATGGAAAAATGGAGTAATACTCTTGCGCCTTAGTGCATTCATGGCCAGCTCTACGGTGGTCTCTGAGTGGGAAAACCTACGTCGGACAAAGATCTGTTAGTTGAGTGGAATGTTGTACTCAAGTTTTCAGTGGCCCCATTCTGTCTGCTAAGATAAACATCTTTACCGTTTTATATTTTTCAAGTAAGCCAGACTATATCGATCATGTTCAAAAATTTCATCAATAGTAGAAAAATTTGATCAATTTTAACTATGTTAATGAATGCATTTATAAAACAAAACGATCAGATCATTGTATTTTTGTCTAAACCATAAATAATGTTGATATCGTTTTAATGTGAATGAGAAATATCATGTTGATATCGTTCCTTTTGTGATCTCTGTAATAACCGGTTGGTATCATTTTAATTTGAGATCGTTGCGATGAGAATTTTACTGTTGATATAGTTTTTTTTTTTTAAAGATTTCAGTGATAAGATTTTATTGTTGGAATCATTTCTCTACAGAGTTAAATACAGAGACCGACTCTCTAAGGTTGAGGTCATTCCTATGTGGGTTAATATAAAAATAATACAGAGTTAATTTTGTTAAGAGATCGATACTCTGAGGTAGAGATCGATTCTTCGTGGATTATTTAAAATATATTACAAGGTTAGATATAGAGATCGATTCTCTGTGTGGAAAAGACATTACAAATTTTAAACGTAGAGATCGAGTCTCAGTGACGACATAGATTCTTTGATTCTTTGTGTATTTAAAATATCTTACAAAGTTTTAAATATGGAGATCGATTTTCAATAAAGATCGATTCTCTGTGTATCAAAAACAGATTACAAAATTTAAAATATAAATCGATTCTCTGTGTAGCAAAAACCTAATACATAGTTTAAAATATAGGAGATCGAGATACACAGTTTAAAATATAGGAGATCGATCCTCAATGGAATCGATTCTTTGTATCACGAAATATATTACAGAACTGTAGTTTTTATAACAGTAATATAGGGTTAATATTAAGAGTTCGATTCTCTACGGATTGAGATCGAAGCTCTGTAGTTTTATTAAACAATACCAATGTTTCCATACTTGCCAAGTCTTTGAATATTCTTTTCTTTGCTTTAACGCCTTTGTAAGACAGTGAACCTTCCACCTGAGATGTTTTATGTTGATGTCTATCCCATTGTAATGTAATGTTTATAATTATATTTTCATCGAAATGAAATGGAAAGCAAATAAACGTGTTTACTCTATTATTCTTGATTGAAATATAATTATTATCTCCTTCAAATATATAAATATACTGTGGAAGTGTAATCTTTATAATTATATTTTGATCGAAAGGAAAAGGTTTAAAAATAAATTGCAAAATGATAAATAGTTAATTAAAAGTATGGAAAGATACATATGAAGATCAAGATATAAGAGATGGTCTATGTCATTTTGTATATTATTGTAGAAGTATATTGAAAAGAACTAGCAAGGGTTGCGAAGAGATATATGCATTATATTTATATTAAAGAAAAGTAAAAATTGAAGATATGTTAGGTATATAACTTCAAAAATTTAGTCAATACATTATGTTGATCCTTTGTACAAGTGGAAATTTATGGGTTGTATACCTCTAGATATCATTGTATAGTTGATGCACTTAAATTTTAATCGCTAAGTATACAATTAAATTTGGAACCTAGTGTAGTGGTGTAGAGCGAGTATCTTCTTATTGACTATGTTAATGTTGTAAATTAAGGGCATTATGGTTATTATATATATATATGGGCATGTGGAAGTGTTATGTCATTAACAAATTATTTTGACGTATAGTTAAAAAGTTAAAATCCATGAGAATGACATTATATTCATTAGGTGGATGAATGGTATATGTAAATAAGGGAAGGAAGGTATTAGGACTATGAAGTAATTAGATTTATATATGTTTATATATTCAATTGATTTATATGAATGTCTAATGTTATCATATAAATAATTGATGTATAATAAGTCTTAATTGATTATATATCAAGAATGTTAGTAACTAGTATTATGATGATATCGTAATACTATGCTCAATACAATAAGTAAGCAAATAGAACTCTTTGGATGTAAATGAAATTATCAGGATATAAACAAGAGAACATCACTCAACTAATAAATGTTGAAGTCAATTTACATAGTTACAAGGAGAATGACAAATAGTTATCAATGTTGAAGTTAATTTACGTAAACTTGTGTTTTACGACAATACAACGACCCTTAAGATTTTTTTTCTTAGGGTGTATTTTGAGGGACATTACAAGTGGTATCAGATCCGAGTAACAATACTAAGTCCTATGGACTCACCAATGTGCAAGTATGTTCTGTACTCTGGAAACCGGAAATCGTTGAATGCAAGTTGTTTACAGTAGTGAATTATCTTATCGATATTTGCTTACCTTATTGACATGCATATCGTAAAATGTTTACAAGCTATATTCAAGAAAGTAAAAACATATAGGTTGAATTGGTTTAATCGGGTGTGCAAGAGTAGTGTGTGACACATAGGAAGTACAACTCTTTAATGAAATCCCTATGTTCCATGACTGAAGTCAGTTCCGAGTAAATGATAAAAATAACTTACAAATCCTAAAGACAAAGATGTGTATGTTTACCTCCTGTATGATCAGGAAGTCATGGGGTATGTATGCATAAAAAGAAAAGCTATTTTATGTATATAAATTTAGAGACAAACCTCAAGGAACCATAAGGGTGAGTGCCACGAAACTATGTAAAAAGGATAGAGTGCATCTACAAAAATAGTATGGTGTGAGTAACTATACTTAGGAGACATGACGTAAGTTGATTATGAAGAATATTTTAAATCATAGATTAAAAGTCGTCATTCATATTGGCATGAAATGATTTCCAGAACTTGGCATGAATAGTTGGATACATCATAGGTGCATCGGTCATTAGTATTTTAAAAAAAATACTTCAGATGATTATCACTGCATATGTGGTCAAATGTGTTACATTGTAAATCCTAAGTACCAAAGAAGCAAGAAAATGAGCTTCAAGACTCGAATATGTGATAAACATGCTATTGAAAATGTTTGCTATGACAAAGTATATAATGTTGAATAGTAAGGATAGAAATGGTTACCTTCTTGTATGGGTAGAAAGTCGTGTCATGCATAGAAATAAAAATTATCTTATGTTATAGAATGTTATAGGCAATCATGAGCGAACCATAAGTTATGAGTACCATAACACTGTGTAAAAGAACAAGGTGCATCTACAATATTAGTATGATGTGTCTTACTTGCTTAGGAAAATAAATATTTAAACGGTTTGAATGCATGGTGTTGAAAGCATAAGGTTTTGAAGTGATTGATATGTTTATTGATGCATATGTGGTTACCTTATGTTATGGACATCTCCATCGTATGTTGTGAGAACTAAAGCATGTGAATGAAACTAAATGCATTACAATAATAGTAGAATGTCTTAGTAATGGAAATGGTCATTCCTATACAAATATATGTTCATGGTATGTTCACATACATCAAATATTGAAGAATAAATCGCAAAAAGAAGTATAACTTGTGAGATTATGCTAGAAAGGTTACGCATACAATGAAATTTCATGAAAGTTGTTAGTGAATACCTTGTTTAAAGTTGTTTGAGTAAAGGACATAAAGCTAGTAATAGTACTAAAAGTATAGTATGCAATTTATAAGAAAAGAAGGTATCAATTATGTTTAAAATAATGATAGTGCAAAGTTTATCAAAGATACATGCAAACCTAGTCGTGACTAGGCTTGCCAGAAAAGAAGTAAATGCATTAGAATTATGCATGAAAATATTTGGTTGCCACAAGATTTTTATATACAATCAAAATAGGAACTTGATATATTTTATGTTTTCTTTATGATGAACAAGAGATTATGATGCAAATAAATTATGGCAAGAGATTGCAAGGGAAGCATGCATGTGCGTGTGGGTGTAAGAGACTTCACCAAGCCTTGTAAACGGAAGGTAATACATGAGGTATTTTGTAAAATGAATTATGATTCAATGACTGTTTTGAACAGATAGCATGATGCTAATTTACAGTTAGACAAATGATAGCCGTTTGCACGAATAATATAATATATTTATAAGAAGCTGAATAGGAAACAAGATGATAAATTTGAAATCCTATTCTAAAAAATGTTAAGTTGGATTGATGGAATATGTATAGCAATTGATTTGGGAAATCAAGAATCATTGAAATGATTGGTACACATTTTTCCAAGATACTAGAAGTGTCATGTTTGATTTAAGATGATGTTTAGAACATTTAATGTGCATAGAGTGTTAATCAAGTCTTGAAGTGCTTAATATGATTATTTATGTTGAGTCGGAAGGACTCTAGAGCATCATAATTATTTACCTTTGTTATGGTTTGTTGTTGAGTCAGAGGACTCTGGAGCATCAAGATTGCTAGATTTATTATGTGTTTGGATTGATGTTGAGTTGATAGGATCTGTAACATCAAACTATAACTAACAAAAGTGATGAGCATGTGTTTAGTTGATGTTAAGCTGGTAGGATCTGGAACATCGGGTATAATTAGCAATGTGATGATTGTGATATTTTCATTTATTCAGAGTTTTTATATGTCATTGTGACTGATAGTGCTTTGAGGTTATTGCAGGTAATGAGCTATGGCGACTTCAATATTAGCATAAACTTAAGAAATATATTGAACTTATGAAACCTATAATAAAGAAAAATAAACTTAAATCCAGAAAAGAGTTATAAAACTTTTGAGCTAATCACGGGGGACACCCTAGATTATAAAGCTCTTAGAAATGTCAAGGAAATTTACCTACACTAAACAAAAATATTTATTGAAGAGGTAACCAATAAATGAAATAAGAAATTGAATAATAAAAACATATGTCTAAACAAGAGGACCTAAATTCGAATAAAGAGCCTTTCCCCCAAAAAACAAGTTGTAGAGAGAGGACCTTGCAAGGGGCAAGTGTTTCCAAGTTCACTGGAGGTTCCAATCATAGGTCTTTGAGCGCTTAGATTACCAAATTGTGCTATTTGGTGAGTCCAAGAAGGAGTGAGGGAACATAGGGGAAATTATTTTTACAAGGTCTACAAAAGGGTTGGTAAACAGACCTTGTGACTAATCTGCATTAGTAATAAAGATAAAAAAACAACCCTGAAAGTGTTACCAAGTCCATGACAAAGAGGTAAGATTCTTCTCTTATGTTCATGCCCAACTCATGTTATGAACATTGATATGATTGCTTTGTGAGGAAAAGCAAGTAAAGGATGACTAAAGGTACATGGAAAGAAGTGCTATGACAAGAATTTGAAAATAGTATCTTAGATCATGATTTATATATATATAATGAATGATTGACAGACGTGTAGGTACAATAAATTACAAAGTATTAAAGCTTTGTAGGAATATCAAACTCTAAAAGTGTTTCCATGAAAATAAAATTAATGAATTATTGGAGACCTTCAAAACAACATATTTGAAATGTTTTAAAGAAAGTCTTGAGATATTTGAAAGATAATCGTTGAAAATATCTTAATGAACTATCAAGGATATTCAAAATATCATATTCAAAAAGAGCTTATAGGCCATTGGGGCATTTGGAAATATATGCTTTATTCGAAAGTGTAAAGAAATCCAATAGAAGTGGTAAAGGCACTTCAAAGGATGAAGTAATTAATTATTTTCAAAGGAGTGATGAATGCATTGGCCATATTGTAAATATAAATATTTAGAAAAGGTTCAATGAATTATCAAGTGATATTTGAAAACTCTCAATGCTAAGACAATTGATGGGCTATGGTGAAAAAAATTCAAATGCAAAGGTTGGATTTGTACCCATATTTCAACATAAAGATTTATGTTTTAAAATTGGAAGACGAGAAGCATCATGGAAAGAAAATTCATTGTCAATTTACTTTTCTTAAAGGAAACCCCAAAAGGAATATGCATAGGACTGAAGCTCTTAGGAAAACATCAAGAAAATCATTATTCATCAAATGAAGATAACTTTGAAGCCCTTCAACATTCAAAAATTTCAATCAAACATCATGAAAATCACACTGAAAATATTGAAAATAAAAACGGTGTCCCTAAGTATGAGGACGTGGGTCTAGTTTAGGCCTCAACAAATTGCTATGGCAATGAGATGTGAGATTAAACCATTTGCATGATGACACACGAAGTATGGATGAGATTGATTTTAACGATTACGTCAATGATCCACAACTCGATTGACATATTTGAAAGGAGCTGTATATATGTTTCTAAAATTTATTGCATTTAATGAGCTATAATGTATATTGGGTTGGGTTGAATGGAATCTTATGCTATGTGATGATATCCCATATATATTTAAATAATCTTTGTTTAATTTTTTTTAGCATTCTAAATGGATTGGAAAATCCGTTCAAGGAGACGAAACTAAAAATGGCATCATAGAATTCCATACTTGATGATTCATTCTTGGAATGACATTAATATTAAAATACTTGAGATAAGTTATCCCACGGGATGTAGAATAGACAGTGAATGGGTGTACTGTTCAGGCACTCCTTGTGTTAGGTTATTAGTTCGAAACTCCGTGGGTACTAGCTTACAAAAAAAAATATTTGAGACAAGTCAATTAGCATAACATAACAATTCAATCAACATAACACAATATCTAACATGAAGCTAAAGCATAAGGATACCAACAAATGATAAACACTGAGGTATTCTACATAGTTAAATGAGTTATATGTAGTGAAAATTACAACTATATCATTGTCCAATAACTTTATTATACATGAAAATATACACCATCCAAAACATAACTACGTTAGTTACTCACAATTGTGACATGTTTCATGAGTCTCCAAGTCATCAAGGCTTAGCTAATGCTTATAGGACCCTTGCACAAACATAATGTAAAAATGGTAGTGGAGGAATGGAATTGAGGGTTTCAAACACAACACAAAATACAAAACAATATTCTACTAATATACCATACTGAGATTTTCATCACTTTAAATGACAAATAAAAGGACCTTGTCTTTGACTAACTTTTTTGAAAATGCCCATATCATAAATACATCCAATATTTGGTAAGAAAAGCTTAAATGCTACTATACAACATCTTAAACATCATTGGATGAGTTAGTCATAGTGGTAATATATTTCATAATTCTTTAAGCCATTATGGCTTAGCTCATGCTTATATGACTCATATTCAAGCATACTATACAATAATGGTAAACCAACATTAGTAATGAGATGTTTTGACCCTACATAAAATACCAAAGAGTGTTATAACAACTTACCATGTTGAGATGTTTTGACCTTATAGAAAATACTAAACAACGTTATAACAACTTATCATGGATGGCCTCAAAGTCACTCGAAGGAGGGTGTTGTTGGCATTGTCCCATTGATACAAATTTGATAGAGTAGTTGGCTCAAAATTCAAACCATGCATTCAAAAGATGTGTTGTCAAATACAACACATCTATTTCAATGCGGCTATCCTCCCTGCATAGTCACCAAAGTTGAATGCATGTCCTCTTGAGTTTTGATCCCTAGATGCTAATCCAAGCATGTCCTCTTGAGTTTTGATCCCTAAATGCTAATCCAATTAGCATCCAAATATTTTACATTGAGCCAATTGCTTCATCTAGCTTAGAGTTTTCTTTGTACATATATGGGCTTAAAGTCCTCCCCAACCAAATTGAATGAGAGTTTATGGGATTAAAGATATGGAAGGGGGCATCTTTTAGAACTACCATGTTAACTAGGTTGAATGCACATCCCTTAACCTAAACACAACCAAGAAAACAAACGAAAACAATGCAACGATATTATGTGTATTAGGCTTTGAACTAATTTAATCTAAGTATGGACAACCTTGGAATTTCAATACTCCTTGGTTGTGCCATAGTTATACCATTGGGTGGCAAAGATATGAGTAGGCCTTATCTTTCAAACTTGTGTCGTGATTTTTTTTCCCATGCTAGCAAGCGTATTTAGTATATGTGGAAAGGCCAATCGATGCACATGATTTGCCCAAAAAGCAATGTGACATATATTATCACAAAAGCTTTTCTTTTCTTTCGTTGACATTCTTCATAATTAAAAAAATAACTTATTATTTAACGTGGATGACAAAGATGAGTAATCAATAATGGTATCGAAGGACGGTATATATAGGTCGCCATGTGTGACTCAGAGGAGTGCGTTCTTTTTCTACATTATTTTTTGTACTCTCGCGTTCAGTCGTGCTTTTTCTTTTTCTGTTGACCCATGGATTTTAGCATGCAAGTCCCTTTCATTCATATGAAAGCGATTCTCTATCTCAGTACAGATTTTTAATCTATTTTCGATTTCTGGATCTCAATACAATACGCAAGTGATCATAGCCGTGACGCCATGGATTTTAGCATGCAAGTCCCTTTCATTCTTATGAAAGAGATTCTCTATCTCAATACAGATTTTTAATCTATTTTCGATTTCTGGATCTCAATACAATACGCAAATAGTGATCACAGCCGTGACGCCACATTGTGGACTGGATCTAATGTCCTCAAGCTATAATGTACTATAATGTAATGAGATTAATATAATTTAGGTTTTTGCAGTTCTCTAAATTTTTTATAATTTTTTAGATTTTTACTGCATTGTTTTATAGATTTCAAATTCACAATGCAATAAAAATCCAAAAAATAATGAAGAACATTATTATTATTTGGAAATATTTATGACAAATATATCATTCTGTAAACAGCCTTTTGAAATGGCATCCAGCTATCAATTTATTCGCAGCGTCTTCCCCATTGCGCGTATACTGGGGACGGTTGATCTTTGAGGACTGTATCGACAAATATACAAAATTCAATCTAACCAAAGCCAAGGTCAAGTATGACAAAGATAGTCGTTCTCCAGGAGGCCTCTTAAAATGGCTTACAGCTATCACTCTGTTCACCGAGTCTCTTCCATTATGCGTAGACTGGGTCCTCGCCCTTGGAACATTCAATCGACACTGATAGAAAATTCAATCTCATCAACTCCTAGAAACATGGTCTTACATTAGTGAAAATTCGTTTTCCGTAACGAATACACGAGGTTGCTCTGACCTGCTCAACCCTAGTTTAGATTCTTCCTCAGCATTTGGCATTTTGCAGCAAAAGTAGTACTGATTTTGCACAAAGTATACTGGTAAGCAGGAAACTACTAATTTGATTATCATAGTCTACCTCACATGGAAGAACGTGGAATATAATTCCATTCAAATCTGCTACGTGTCTGAAGGTAGATTAAGCGGAAACCTGCATTCTTGAAAATTATTACAAGATTTATAATAATCACCTTGCTCGATCTATATAAATGGAGGCGGCTTGGTTTCAAGTAAAGGAAACAATGGAAGAGAATCCTCCAATGGTACTCTTCATTAAGACATTGCTTTGCTTCACGACCTTACCACTGCTTCCTTCTGTTCAGTTCATTCGGCAAGTCTCCACCTCACACACGATGATCTTATTGGTGTCTTATTATACATATAAATATGGTGGTCATTTCAAATTGGAAATAAACAATTAATTATATATAGATATATATATCAGTTTACATGTGATAACTACTAGTTGAGGCATGGATAACACGTAGTCCATGGCACTTAACTTGTGACCTATTGGTTTTTACCAGCCACAAGTTAAGTGGTTGTGCTAGTTACTACAATTCTCCGCCACCTCCATTCAAATCCCCATCCTATTATTACAAGTCTCCCCTGTCACCATCCATATCTCCTTCTCCCAATATAGCTACAAGTGGTCATGGTTGATGGGTGACATGAAGTTGTAGGTGATGGTATTGTACTTGACCTAGGTGACAAGGTCGAAGGTGGCTCATCTGCTACTAAGATGGTGAAGATATGTAAACAAACTATGGGTGGTGGTTGGGGTGGTTTAGTGAAGAATTCCCCAGTGATGAGGATCGTTGTAGATCCAAGGACTTGTTTGGATGTAAGATTTGGTTGGTTGAAAGGGTGGAAAAGATGGTGTCTAAGTTCATGGTTGGATGAATCTTGTAGTGTGTAAGTTCATCAATCTTCTTATAAATCTTAATGATCTTCCTATTAAAATGAAACTTAGCCTTCCAAAATTCCCAACGATAGGGGAGGAAGGACCTTAAAGCTTAGTGAAGGTATGATAGAGTCACTTATATTGAAGGGCACTGAGGGCATATCTCAATTCTGTCCTCTTGTCGACTTGCTCATCTCTTCGACGTCTGGGCTTCGACTCCACTGCAACATATAGGTTTTTTGGGCATTCATATGCCTTATGTCCCACTCCACGACACTTGTAACAGATTATGGATGGTCTGTCAGCTCCCTTTTTTCCATATGGACTACTTCGACCATATGCACCTCGACCGCATGTTGCTCGACCATCGCGTCAGCTTTTTTGCGCTTTCTCCCTTGTCGATGTCCCTTCCGTCCGTCAGCTCTCTACGACAGATTCTCTTCTGTAACCGCTACTTTGACCTTTCACAGAAACAATCTTCGCACCCCGATCAATCATCCTTTCTCTAGTCGCTGCGGATTTCCTTGACAGTTTCTCCTCTACCTTTAGAGATAACTAGTAGGCTTCACTGACCACTTTGAATCTCAACATGCTTGATTCATCCTAAATGACATATTTCAAGCCGTTCATGTATCTTGCAACAACTTCTTCTCCTTCGTCGATCTGTCCTGACCTTATCGACAATCTGTAGAACTCTTTTGTGTACTCCTTCATGGTCATCTCTTTTTGTCAAAAGTTCTGCAACTTCCAAAACAAGGAAATCACGTAGTCATTTGGCAAGAACTTCCCTTTCATCTTGGTGACCATCCTATCCCAAGATTTGATTTTCTCCTTGCCCTTCTTGATTCTTTCAGCCTACACATTGTCCCACCACAATGAGGCATGACCCTTCAACCTCAGACATGCATTCTTAACCCGTTTAGGATCCTCGATCTACTCTATGTCGAAGTATTTCTCCATCTCTCGGAACCAGTCGATCAAGTCTTATGGATCCAGGCTTCCTGAGTAGGTACGTACATCTATCTTTGTCCAACCTCTCATATCCGTTAGAAGTTTGATCAGTTTGTCTTTTGGTTCTTCTCCTGCTGCTTCCCGTGCTTCCACTTCTTTGACCTCCTTATCATTGTGGTCTAGTGCATCAAGAATACAACCACGCCTTTGGATTTCTTTGATAGATGCGACTTCATTTGTCATATTTTGCATTGATCAGACGCACTCGTCGAACATCTCACGCTCAAATGTGACTGCTGCACCATGCGCTCTTCCTCCAACATCTCGAACGTTAACGCCTCTGTGAGCCAGTTTCAACCTCAGCTGAAACTCCCACTCCGTCCAATTGCAACCGGACTTCAACAAGTCGTGCACAACTCTACCCAACCGCAGCTGGAACTGTAAACACACTCGCTCATTCCAATGCTGATACCAACTGATGTTTTCCTGCTCACATGATTCTTTTGCTCTGATACCACTTAACGCAAGGTGCCTTACCACTAAGGTTCTTACTTAACAATTACACACAACACACACATTCACATAGACAAGATGTAAATAGGATGCCAGAAGCTGGCTTATATCACTTCTACCGAAAATGGTTACAATGCAAACTGCAAGGAATGAAATAACTAACTATTGTCGGCCTTAGTGAGCTCTGCTCTCTGATCCTCTGTTGATCGAACTGAACACCCCCTACTATGTGCCTGCGCACAAGCCTTCTACTCTGTTGTTGTTGTTCTTGAGATCACTCTGACCCCCAAGACATGCTTCCTCTGTCTGTCGATCTCTCCAGATTTTACAAACCTGCAACTGTCAGTGCCCTTACCGTGCTGCACAATCCCTACATGTGATGACATCTGTCATGTCTTCACCTACCTGCAATAATTGTCAATAAATTCCCTAGCAACCCCAACCTATTGTGAAGTACTCTCCTTGACTTTCTGCGCATCCTTCTGACACTTCTATAGTAGTCAGCCTTATCACCCCGGCCATACTATCTTCTGTCAGCTGTCGTCATAACCTGTCAGATTCGCGGTTCGACCACATGTCGATCCTCGACGTCTTCACTGCTACCCTATCATTTGTCAACCTTTGACATGTCGACTCTTGACCTGCTTCTCCTGTTGACCTATCTCAACAGTTTCTGGTCGACTTATTTACTTAGACAGCCAATCTGCTCTTCTGCACCAATGGTCATCGACAATCCCTCTAGTCGGCTTCCTTCATGTCGATCATCCTCGACTGCTCTGCCTCGCCCCTGATGCTCCTACATCATTATTAGATAAGGAAATCCTTCTATCAAGGTAGTATTTAACCATGTATGCATAATAATTTAGACTATCATGATAACACACCTAAGAAAAGTATATTTACTACACTTTTCGTATTACCTTTTTAGTGTAAAATCCCTTCCTTAGGAAAATAGTTAATTATCTCCATGGTTTACAAAGTCCGTTGTTCACACGTTTATATATATATATATAGCAATGACCAAATGAAACTTGCTCCATTCTTTTAAATATAAAATAACACTTTTAAACTTTTGATTTTCATATACAGTATTATTGGCTAAACATACTTAGTATTATTGGCTAAACATACTTAGCATTAACTTTTACAACAATGTATGAATACATCAACATCTCTTAAAACAAGCAACTTATATGAATATAGATACAAAGTCTTGATTATAATATCATTCCTTTCAAATACATATATGTATATGCTAAAGTAGAGAGCATTCACACATCACTATGAATCTATCAGTCTCAAGTACATATAATTAAAACTTTACACATTTTAATAATCAATGATACAACAACTAACGAGTTACTTATCTAACAACTAACAAGTTACTTATCTGGAATAGGTGGAATAAGTATACTGAATCGATTAAAGGCTTGATTGCAAAGTTTTTCTCAACCATTTAATCTTTATCTGACATATGTTTTCCCATGGAGAGGTTACCCCAAGCTGATCAATGAATCCACTAAGGTGGAAGGAAAAATAATCTCCTTGAATGTTTTTTAATATTAATTGAGTGCTATGGCTGCCAAGCCTAACTTCACCGCTAAGATTTCGAAGAACAAGGGTCAAGTCTCAACATTAAAATACTTTGTCAAACTGAGTTAGGATTTCGAAATCTCTACTATTGCACCACACACTTTTAGACTCATGCACAATATAGTTAGAGCCTTGCGTTTTATAAAGATAACACATAAAACAAAAAAGAAACACCTAGGCTCTTTAATAGATAGGATGTCATTTCTAAAAGCATAAAAGACCAATCAACATGTTCAACACATAAAAAAAATACTTATGAGAAATCCCTTGGATATCTTATAGAGGAGCCCTTGGTTCTAGAGGAGTTTAATGCAGAAAGAGCGATCCTTTGGCTCTTCCCCATCCTGATACTTATAAATAAAAGTGAGGATAGAGCCCTCTACTCTCTCTTACAATTTTTACACATATGTGTAATCGAATAGGAAGAACTCTTTTATCTACGTATGGATAATTTTTGGGATACCAAAAGCATAACACGTGTAAGAGAGGGAGGGAATCGCGTGATAGAGAACTCTACGTGCATTTATACTCATCATTCAGTAATTACAAGAGCAAGGAGAGTCGGATTTCTTTTACCCTTCTATGATAAAATCATTTTCTTCTATCTGTAATCTTTCTTTTAGTTAGTCGTTCCGATCACCTCCTCTTTCGTTCCTTGTCGTGTTATGTTAATGAGGAAAACCCTAATCGTCCTCAGTCTCTATGTCTCTATGTTAATTTAATCATATATATATAACCAATTATACATTAATTAATTCCTTTATTATTTATAAAATCTTTCAATCATTGTATCATAGCTATAATTCCCTTATAATAATATTTTAGGAAGCTCCTTGAACTTACTTAGAATCATTGCCAATAAATAGGCCACGAGAGTTCACTTATTAGCTTACGGCGGATAATTATTTTCTTCTTAGGACAAAAAACTATAACCTTGAGTTCTCAAGTGAAAACCCATAGCTCACTCTTCTTCTAGTGTTTGAGGTACTAAAGTGACATTCGTCATCAACTCAAGGTTTCCCAGCTATTTACCTTTCACCTAGTGGATTCGTGTCCTTTTTGTTTAGTTACGTCAAGCCTTTCAATATCCTAAGTTTACAAAATAAAATTACAACTTAGGAAATTCACAATAGTACTTACAATGCTTTACTGGAAAGGAATAACATTGAGCTTCTTGTGAAGAACTATATACACTTACATTTTCCTTTAGCATTGTATTTTCATTTGTAGAAGAATTAAGGTTGCATAAGATGTATTACATTGATTGGGTTAACGATTTGATCTCTATCTTTCTTCTATTAGTGGATTGATAATGCGTTTTATTGAAACAAAGAACAATGTCATACAATCATGTTCGCCGATCTACTACCAGATCTGAACGACTCATTGTTATGCAAGCAAATATCAATTATGTATACAATGATATAATCAGCAATGTTCCGGAAAATGATCAGAATCAACCCTTCAGTGTTGAAGCTATAAGCGGTGATGGAAAATGTTATTTCCCTTGTATGAAATGTAGAGGAATGAAAAGAAGAGTTGTCAGGGAAACAAACATGAAAAATTGCTCAGAGTATGGGCACTTGGAAGGGGGGAACCAATATCATCCCCTGGTAAGTTATCAATTTTTTTTTCTCATTTTGAAATACTCTTATTATTGATCAATATTTCAATACTAATTGATTATATTTTTTGACAACTACCACATAGACAAGACCACCAATGTTTGCAAACCCACTTTCTACAATTCACATTACTGGAGATGCTAAGGGCAGTGGCATTGAGGTTGATACATTAATGGAATAAAATGACTACAATATTATTGAGAATGAAGGGATAAATAGGTTGATCCATGACACATTTGTTGCCACGGATGATAATGTACCTGTAGACGAAGCATATGAAAACATTGATGATGTACCTCTTATTAATAAGGAAATAAAAGACTTATACAAAGATTCAAAAACAAGTCTTCTCTCAGCTATTTTGTTGGTAGTCAACTTGAAGGTCATGAATGGTATTTCAAACATATCAATGACACAATTGTTAAGGTATGCAAGATTTTGATTTTTGTATTTGCAACTGCTTGTTTTTTTTATATATTTCTGTCATTTATTAGTCAATCATTATGATTTTCCACTAATTTATATATATATATATATATATTTAGACTATTAGGTGACACTCTTCTACCATTGTCAAATACTTCAACTCACACATACAACAAAATGTGTGTCATTTTGAAAGATCTAGGAATGGAGTATAACACATCGATGCATGTACCAATGATCATATCATATATTACAGACAACATGCATCAAAGAGTGAGTGCCCTGAATGTGGAATTAGTAGATATCGTACTGATCAAGTAACAAATAAGGTTTCCCACAACATTCTTCACCATATCCCAATAATTACACATTTTCAACAACTATCCAGGTGTAAAAACATTGCAAAATTTATGGATTACCATGAATGACACATAAGTGAAGATGGTGTCATGTGAATGTCTAGAGATGGTTCTGCATTTGGAGACATTGATGAAAGATGGCCAATTTGTAAAGAAGAGCCCCATAATGTTAGACTTTCATTGGCAGTTGATGGTGTCAACCCATTTGAAGAGCCGAGAACCATTTACTTAGTTTGTCCAGTCTTTGTTATAAACAATAACCTTCCTCCATATATGAAAATTAAAAGGGAGCACGTCATGTTGGAATTAATTGTTCCATGTACTTATTTTTAAGAATGTTAACATAATATAAGAAATCATCTTTTTGTATTATTGCATGTACGGGAACCTATTAACCATGTATGCTACTTTTGAAATGATTACTAGGTAAGCACCAAGTTAAAGATATGGATGTATATCTTGAGCCTCTTATAGAATAACTTTTAAAATTATGGTTTGGAATTAATATGTACAACATCTCCAAACCTTTAGGCCAAAAACAATTTCAATTCCATGGAATACTTACATGGACAATTCATGATGCACCCAATCTTACACATTTCTATGGTATGTAAAATTCCCATGTATCTATAAGCATCATTTATTATGCAATTATTTTTATAATATACGAAATTCTATATGTTAACACCATTGCATAAATTGCAGGGATTCAAACAAAGGGAAAATATGCATGTCCAGTATGTGGTCCAAGAATAGTAGCTAGACGTTCAATAAGTTTAGGAATGGAGGTGTACAATGAGTTTAGACATTTTGTCCATAAGGACCATCTATATCTGATTATCGAAAAAAATGAATTCAATTGAAAGGAAGAGACTGGAAAAAATCCACGAAGAATGACGGCTCAACTATGGAAAAAATCATTTCAAAAGATCCATGGTAAGCAATATTTGTTTATAGCTAATTAATTCATTCTTGGTCACTTGATTTTATTTATAGATTTTCATAGTTATCATGATTAATATAAAATATTAATATGGCATTGATACTTCTCAAAGGTCATCACCACATTTAGCTTCCACGGGGTTTGAAACGACTCTCTTCCCAATTTAGCCGGTTTACATACTATGAGCACCTACAAGTAGCTCATTTGTTCTACACGATGCATATTGGAAAGAATGCTATAGAGTGTTTATGGAAAATTATAGATGGGAGTCCAATAACAAGGAAAAAATTGCAAAAATTATGAGTGACATTCAAGAATCCGACTCATTGCAACATTTGAATCAAACCTAGGGTAGTGAGAATTCCACCGATCTTCCATGGTTATTAATTGAGCAAGAGAGTGTTGTTGTAAAAGAGGTTGTATGGAAGATAAAATTTCTCAATGGGTTTGCTTCAAACATAAGTAATATATTGACAAAGAAAGGAGATCTCGTGGGGGGGGATAAAACTCTTGATTGGCATATCAAGGTTCAATGTTTTGCAACTTTGATTATTTATTTTATGTTATATACATTATTTTTTATTAATTCATGTTTATCTCTATTTAAGTTATATGTAATGGTATATACATTATTTATTAGTAAAATGCATTGACAACAACATTAAGAAGGTTATTTATGATCTTGGCAATTACATGAGGTATGTATAAAGTTATAGTTGAATTAATATTGATTGTATAAAGGGTCAATACTTGCTTTTATTGTATTATATATTTGAATGTTGACACATCAAGTTTGATTGCAGTTGTAGGTGATTGTCATCTAAAGAAATACATAAGGAATATATCAGGTATTGGAAAAGGAAAATTCCCTAACTTATGTGTGAGATGCAAAAGTATCTGCCTCCATCCTTTTTCAATGCATAGGAACACTACCTGATACACCTAGTGGAATATATTGAAATATTTGGACCCATGCACACAAGGTCAGTGTGGTTGGTGGAGAGGCACTTGAAAGCATTGAAGGCCTTTGTTATACAGATATCACATCCATAAGGATTGATGGTTGAAGGGTACATGCTATATATATCCATAAATATATATTTTAGTGAGTACTTACCACAAGTAGTGGGTGATATGGATGTCCCAATCCTTTGTGATTCCAATTATACCAACAAATTTAAAGAGGAGTTGTTGTTGGGGAATGGTAGATGGAGAAAAGCTAAAGGTAAAATCTTGTATTGTATTTAATATCTCCATACATGTTTTTGGTACACTGGTTAATAGCTTGGTTGTTTAACTAACACTTGTTTTGTCATTGTTCTAGGTAGTACATAGTGGGATGCAATTGATGTATACATTGCAAATAATCTTTATTTTATGAACAAATGGATAGAATGATGTGAATAATTTTATGGTGAATTAAGAAGGAATGACCTGGAAAAGATGATCACAAAGGATTATTTGGATCATGACACAAAGTTTAAGCCAACAACAAATTGATTTAGCATATGGTGAAAAAGATTGAAATGTAAGCCATGTATACCATTCGTTTTTATATTTCTAATCACATTATTAACTTTTTATTGCAAATTATCTTATACATACACTTATCATTTCCTAACAATCCATTTCTAACATATTGGAAATACAGGAGAAACATAATAAGGCTATGTGGTGCAATGGCAGGAAATTTCACACCAAAGATTTGGATGATAGGAGAAAAACATGTGATAGTGGTATTACTGCAATTTTCTAGGTTACTAATATTTCTCACAGGGGTGATAGACATTCGGTCACATCGGATATGAGGTACTATGGATATTTGGAAGAAATCTTGGATATAGACTTTAAATCCTTCAAAGTGGTCCTCTTCAAGGTGAGGTGGTACAGATTGTTGTTGCAAGGTGATGAAAGGAAAATGATTGATCAAGACAATGGATTTACCATGATTAATACTAATAGATACAAGCGGGATACATATCCATATGTATTTCCAAGTCAATGTGAGCAGGTATTTTTTTCATAGGTACCAGGTAGAGCAGGTTGGTCATGTTTTTGTTAGATTTGATTCAAGAGGATGGCTCGTAAAGTATACTTTTCGTAAAGCTGAAGATGTTCAAGAAGAAGAATAAGATGTGGTTGGAGAGATTGCAGAATAAGTGGACTTAAACGAAGGGGGAAACCAGGTTGACCAAATAGCCTCTGAGTCACATCTCGCTGAAGATGGATTAGCACTAAATGATGTAGATGTTGTTTTGGACAATCCTTACAATGATTCCAGAGGGTTGGATACAAATTCTGATATTCATGACTCAGATCTCAACTTGGACAATGTTCAAGATCAATCCGATTTGTAATTGTAACAAATATTGTTCATTGGATATCTTTTTTGCAATTAGTATTGGGATAATAAATTCATGAGAATTCTTTGTTATTGTATATGCAAATAGATCAATCTCATGGAATATTATTCTATGTAATGTGTTGTAAATTCTATTTCACGCAATGCCGATTCAATTTTTTGTTTTTTGTGATTTTGCATTTGATTTTATTTTTGTACATGAAACCAAATTATGGATGCTATAAACAATTTTGAGTGTGAGTGTCTCGATAAACTTGAGTGTGGTTGTAAAACTGGTTAAAAAAAACACATTTAGACACATTTATAGTCTTGCACTTTGAAAACATCATGATTTTCGATAAAATATGTAAGGGCATCTAACACGTATTCAATTATGTGGGTGCTAAGTCTTATCGTTAAAAAATTTAATCTTTGAATTCAAATTAGGCTTGTTGGATTTGTGTTTCAAATCAAGCTTGTTGAATTGTACAAAACTTATAAACCAAAAATGCCATCTATTAATGATATTCATAATATGCCATTAATATTTAATATTAAACCAAAATTATGATTGTCAAATTTAAGATGATGATTTGTGCACCAATTTTGTAAAGGATTATTTATTAAACCAATATTATGATTTTCATATTTAAGATGGTAATTTATGCTCCAATTTTGCAAAGGGTTGATTACCCATTAAAAAATCCTCACATTGCATCTAGCAAGTCCCCCACATTAAAATTTATGTTATTATATATTTTTATACACATCGCTTAAGCGACGTGTCACCGACAAAAAATGCAATGCTATCGATATCTAGAAAACATCGATGACATTGCATTGGCATCAGTTACACATCTCTTAAGAGACATCTCTTAAGCATACCTAGGCAAAAAAAACCAAGGGAATTTCTTAACATACCGCATGGATCCCCCACTGACGCTCTGGTGTACACCTGCAGCCTGCATCGACCTGTTGATTTTTAGCTTGATTTTTTTCCCAAACCTTTCAGTGCCCTATTGCTTGGTTTGTGACTGGGTTGGTATGGTGTTTTTTCTTTCTACAGTTGAAGAGGAGAAAATATTTTGTTTCCATCTTATTTTAAGGAAATAACTTTATTTTCGCTTTCTTTCTTAGATTTGAAATATTTATGAAAATACCAAAAAGAATTTTGCTTTTAGCTAGTCTTGTTTTGGTTAAGATTTGAGTTTTATAAAAGAAAAGAAAGGCACTTTTATCTTTTGCATAGTTAGGGGTTAGAAAATTTTCTTTCTTGTTTGGAAACATTGATTAGATCCTTTCTTCTTTTCATTAAAGATCTACTTTCTCATTATTTGTTAAAGCAAAAAAATTTCCTTTTTGGGTCTTCTTGAGATTTGGAGCCATGTTAGGCCCCTTTAGTCAAAACTAGTATTTTGCATGCATTTTTAAGCGAAATGAATTGCATTTTTGCATGGGGGGGGCCATGAATCGTGTATCCTACAATCTCTTTGACCCATATTAAGGTTTCCAAATAATTTTTGCTTTGATGTGGATTGGCTTGCTTCTACCATATTTTAAAAAGTTAAAATGACATTTGCATAGTGTTGCTCACTTGGGAAAAAGAACCTCTTACTCTCTCTTTAAGTAGGACTTCATCGAAAATGAAAGATTTGCATTGCATTTAGATTAGTGGTGCATCTTGTTTACTTTACAAGCATACACTTCATGCATCCACTTAACCGCATAAGATAAAATCAAGCGCTAGTTAAGTTAAAATCATTAGCAACTTAAATGATAGGTTAGAGACATGTTACGGCATCTTAAAGTGTAGGAGCTATTGTTATTTGTATGCACTGCATTCCAGGGTCTGTGTGGTTCTTCCATGTACTTGTTGGTATATCAAACGGTCTTTCACGTACTTTTATGGTATATCAAAAGGTTCTTTCACATACTCGACAGTATATAGGAAGGCCCCTTTCGTACGGTTGTGCATTACACTGTAGCACTACTACGGATTTGAGATCCCACATACCTTGCGTATATCAGGAGACCCCTTTAGCATCCTAGAACTATCCGATTAAACCTATTGGTCATCTTATTGTTGCAATACACCGAGAACAACACTCGGGGATATTAATACACATGTACAGTTTGGTAGTGGAGTCATACGGTCAGGGGTACGGTCCCAATTCTCCCTGGTTAGTGCTCTGAAATATTGGGATGAGTATAGCTATTGGACCCTACAGTATATCTCATGTTGCGACAATTTGATAATCCTGTGAGAATCCGGCTTATTTATCCATCCCTTCCACATACTTCTTGTTGCTTTTATATTTGAGTAGTGTTTGATTTGTGTGGTAATTTAGAGGTTCTTATAGAGTTTAGATATGGAAAAATATCTTGGGAATACCAACCAAGAGACCCCTTTTCAGGGTATGTCTATTGTTTCTCCCCCATGTGGAAGTGTTTGTCCTCCCTTCATGGTCACGTTTAGCCTTCCTAGATTGACTATGGGATTACCAGTATGGTTGTTATCCAATCCAGTTATCCCAAGTGCACTGATTGTTTCAGATCACAGTCCTCCCCCACAAGAGCATCAACCTCATCTTGATCCTTCTCCTTCTTCATCAAATGTTGAGTCAGCTTCCCTTTCTTCCTCTTCAGCTGCTGAAAATTGTGATGTTAGTAAGCAGGTGGATAAGAAGAAGAAGAAAAAGAAGGCTAAGAATAAGAACACTAAGAAGAAGTTCAAATTTCCAACCTCTCACTATCATGTTGGAAACCCACCAGCCACTGATAATCATACTGGGAGTATTGATGTACATGTTTCGAATCTTCGTAAACCTAAGTTTCCTTTCAATATTTGCGAGGGGCTCCATTTTCTTAAGGATTTCCCTGGTATTCCCACGTTCTTAGAAAAATGGTCACAAGATTCGGAATGAACCGTATCGTCAACCTATGGAAATCATGTTGATGATACCTTGTCGACCAACGACTCTTTGGTTAAAAATCAGAAATGTAAAGTCAAGAATCCATGCTTATTATGTAGGGACATGCACCATACTTACCTTTGTCCTCCCATGGAAGAAGATTCGCAATTATTGGAAGGTATTTATGTGTCTCAATAACGACCTCCAATGAGTTGTACTTGTAAATTTCCTCTTGACTTGCCATCGGTTGATCAAGCGGTCGATCTAGTTTCATCCTCGGTCGATCCTACTCCTCGCTTGAAGAGTGAAACCCAAGTGGTTGATATAGTTTTATCCTCGATCGATCCCACTCCTCCATTGAAGAGTGAAACCCAAGTGGTTGATCTAGTTTCATCCTATGTCGATCTCACTCCTCCCTTGAAGAGTGAAACCCAAGTGGTTGATCTAGTTTCATCCTCGGTCGATCCCGATCTCCTGTTAGAGAGTGAATATAATACCGCTCAATTTATTCTTGTTAATACAGATTCTACCATGTAGGGGGGCACTACTCCTTCTATTACAAGACCTCCCCCAAGTAATGAGGATTATGGTATTCCACCTTTGGTTCGGAATTAGTCGATTTTTATCGATTGGAACGAAGTCTCTGCACCTCGACTTCCTTCCTATCTACCTTTCGAAATCATTGTGCAGGTTGGTCGTATAGATGTACCTCATACTATAGTTGATGCAGTTGCCGCAGTTAGCATTTTGTCCTCAAATTCTTGGCAGGCTATGCGTTCCCCGCAGCTTGTACCCATTAGTCAGAATCTGTTAGCTTTTAACAGAGGAATCAGTGAACCTCTCGGGGTTGTTTCTCAGTTTCCTATTTCATTAGGTGGAAAAAATTTCTTTATTGATGTTTTGTTAGTTCCGAGTCCTTTGTATTTTAATATTCTCCTTGGACGAGATTATTTCTATGCGATGAAATCTCTCATGTCGACACTCTTTCAAGTGTTGTCTTTCCCTCATGACGGATGCATTGTGACTATCGATCAACTTTCGTTTGTTAAATCTCATCCAACTACCGATCATCCGACCTATGTCCACGCGGTATCTTACTCGCCACAGGTCAATTATGTGGCATTATATCCCATGCTTCCAACTTCTACTGAACACAGGCTTCTCTTTGATTACTCGTCTTCTTTAACCTTGGATTCGAGACTTGACATGGTTTATCTTCCTTCCAATGAGGATCTCTTAAAATCCATGATCAAGGATTATCCTTCGACATGCACTCATTCTGGAGTGTCGTCCTCTTGGAATCCATGAAGGTGTCAATGAGAATAGTTCCTTTTTTGTGTCAAGCTCGCTAAATAATGAAACATGCCATCTTGGGAATAGTTTTCGTTCTATTTTAATATCATTAAAAAATGAAATGGGTCCTTTCAAGCATAGTTATTTTTTGTTTCAAGATTGTGTAAAAATGAAACAGGCCCCCCCAAGCATAATTTACCTTTGGTTCCAAGCTTGTATAAAAATGAAACCATCCTGACGAGCATAGTTTACCTTTGGTTTCGAGCTTGTGTAAAAATGAAACCATTCCCAAGCACAATTTACCTTTGGTTTCGAGCTTGTGTAAAAATGAAACCATTCCCAAGCACAATTTACCTTTGGTTTCTAGCTTGTGTAAAAATGAAACCATTCCAAAACATAGTTTACCTTTGGTTTCGAGCTTGTGTAAAAATGAAACCATTCCCAAGCATAATTTACCTTTGGTTTCAAGCTTGCATAAAAATGAAACCAAATTCATGAGCATGGTTCTTTTCTTGTGTCAAGCTCGTTAAAAAATGAAATAGATCCCCTCCCTTGGAATTGCATCTTTCACCAGATTTAATATATGAATCTTCATTTCATTCACCTATGCTATTTAATCCTCTTTCTTCTTCCTCCCCTTTTGGATTTATTCCTATTAGTAACTATGACTTTGACTGGATGAAGAAAAAGAGTAGGCAAATGAAATGAAGCTTGGGGGGCATGTCTCTAGCCTATGGATATCATACTGGAGATAAGCCATTAGCTTCTTATGCTGGGGGCAAAATTTCCAACCTCTAGACATCAAGTTTGGAAGTAACCTGCCAATGGGCATTATACCAAGCATAGTTTATTTTCTATTAAAATCTCGTTAAAAAATGAAGATATCATGAACATTCTTTTCACCTCTTCGAGCTTGTTAAAAATAGTAAGATGGTATTGAGCTTACTTTTCACTTTTTTTGTGCTCTGGTTGAAACATGAAAAGTGGTTTGAGCTTACTTTTTACTTTTCCGTGCTCTGGTTCAAATATGAAAAAGATTCCGAGTGTTTTTGATGCCATTGTCGTGCTCATTAAAAATAGAGTAAAAAGGTGGGTCTAACAAGTATAGGTTTATCACTTTATCCGACCTCACTAGACTACTTACAGAAAAGGAACTGTGCCGAGTTTAATTTTTCCCCTTTTGTATGCGGTCATCAACCATGACAAAGTTGTACATGGAGTCCTCTTTAAGATCTTTTCAGACTCCCAAAGTAGGAAACGATTGTTGAGTGAACTTGTATCTTTCAATCTCATAAAAGGATTTGAAAGGACATCTATCCGGTGATAGTTATCCCTTTTTCGAGCCGTTTAGACTATTTACAAAAAAGGAATACTCTATTCAATCATGATTATAAGAGTTCTCTCTCATGTTGTTTTATCCTTTTCGGGTGAGGAGACTAACTTGTACGTAAAAGAACCATTAAGAGTCTTCTTTTAACCATTTCAGACTCTCTAAATGTGAAACGTCACCGAGTTTAATTTCTTTGAAATAGTAAAATTATACATGGAAGGACCCTTTTTGGGACCGAACCCCACCTTTCTCAGGTTCGTAAAACATGTGAGATTGGACTCATCGTATGATGAGCTACACCGAGCCTTTGTTACCCTCTTCTAACTCATTAAAAAGAAAAGAGGCACTCATCCATCAGGATGGGAAAATTAAGGGAATGGGAAGATGTATTTGATTATGTATTAATGATAGCTTAAAGTAACCTTTGAACATGGAACTTGTATGCATTCTATTCAAACATTTGGGTAGTCAGCTTGTCTTCAAATCATACCAATTCCATGAGTATTTCTACTCCTTTGGGTACTTCAAAGAATGCTTCAGTCATTTGTTGCATTATGTCTTGGTCTCTACTATGTTGATTCACTGCTTCCAAGTCACTTGTCCTGCCATTAAATGTTCAAAGGAATTCTTTGGCCGGAATCAACCTTTGCAGTCATTAAACCTTTCGTTTTGTCGGTCATCCCTATTTACCATTATACCTTTGTGTCAGTTCACACTTATTTGATTTACCACCTTATATCACTTCTCGTGTTAGTTTCATGTCAATGATGTGGTATACATCATGGCCCTCCTTCGACGAGTCTATTCCTATCGACATCAGCTCATCATCCAGGAATTAGACTTAGAAACTAGTTAGTACCTTGGAGCCTGCATGCCTCAATGGCAGGTTTCCTCGCTTTCGACAGTAGATTTACATCATTGACCTCTGATCGAATGATTACACTAATGTTTGACTCCAACTCGTTTATTCACATTCATTGGGATGTACTGGTGATACCTTGGGAATCATTGTCATTATTGGTGATTTCCCTCGCACTTGTTAATGGTTCACATCATTGAACGGTAATCAAGTGGTGCCTACCATGTTCGACTTCAACATATTGTAATCACATGGTTAGATTCGTATCATTTCGGGAACGGATAGAGTACCCTGGGTTTTTCTGATGTCTTATTATTACACCCAGGTTGCGATGGATATTCTTAGTAGGTTCCCACACAGATGTTATGGTGGAGACCTCATTGATGTATTGTCACACAAATCCACTCTTGTATTGTTCGTGGCTTTGTTATTATCTCATCATGGATCTACGCTTGTATTTTAGTAGCCATGATTGTGTTCAGTCATTCAGATATCGATCTATGCTATATTTTGGTGGCCATATCATCGGTCAATATCGACATGGATCTGCAATGTATTGGTTGGTAGCCATGTTGTGAGTCATTGGGATCCTAAAATTATTGTACTGCAAAAAGATCCTTGATTATTGTTGACAGATTTCCTACCAACGGTTCCTTGCCTTGATCCTTTATACTTTATCCATCAAAGTATTTCACCTATCCCGTTACACAAAAAATTTGTACTCATCATAATTACGAACCATGTACACTTTATCCTTGCCTAAATACCTGAAGTACTTGACCAAAATCCTTGGAAGATGAGTCATGAGGTTTTTTCCCTGTAAAAACCATGTTTAGAGAGGTCGACGGGCCTTTCCTTATAGAAAGGTGCGTCTTTTACTGATAGACGCACCTTTCTGTATTACAAATCACGTCATCGATGTATGTTGCTAGTGTCTAGGGTGCATCGGTGCCTGTACAGAGGGAAAAAGAGTAGTTTCGATAAGTCTATCGAAGGAGACCCTCATGGAGGCTTATTCCTTCCATACAGGGTGGATCTCACTCGCCTCCCAGCTTAGTAGGATCCCACCTCCTCCTTCTTCCTAATCCTCTCCTCTCCACCTCATCTCTTTTGTCCTATAAATGAAGCTCCTGTTCATGGGATATGGGGGTTGAAATGGGAGCATCCAAATGCTGGAGAAATTAATTCAGGAATCCATTCTTCCTTGATTGACAAATTGAGGAAAGGTTCCATTGGAAAGGGATCTTCAACAACAAGGCTTCATTGGTTGTAATTCTTTCCTCTATTTGAATTAATACATCAATGTCTTCATTTCCCATAAATGACGTGTAATTTCATTTGTAGTAGTTCTCCTTGGTCAATTACTTAGATGTATCATGTTATTTTGTAGTCTCTTGTCTTTGTCCTTTTGAATCTTTTCCGAGTAATCTCTTCATCAACAAGCAGGATCGCGAAAGCTTCAAGCCACAAGGATGATCTTCGTAAATAAGGTATGGACTGGACTCTTTGTATTCAATTAATTTGATAGATATAGGGAAAGGTTTTCATTCTTTTTTTGCTTTGTTCTAGATCCAAACCATTTGGACTAGGGAGATCGGTTGGTGTCTGTACCGACGGATTTATCCGTTAACATAACCCCATTGTTATTTAGAGAAAGAATGATACAAATGACATCTAAGTTTGTGTTGAATACCGTATCCTGAATGTTTCTTACATCCATGAACCATTCCCGACACCATTTAGTGAAGAAGTATTTGATCATGTCGCGGGGAACAAAGCATACTCCTTCATCGATGGATTCTCGAGCTACCATCATGTTAGGATCGTTGAATAAGATAAGAGGAAGACTACATGTACTACTGAATGGGGATCATTTGCATACAATGTCATTCCATTTGGACTTAAGAATGCACTAGCCAAATTTTCACGGATAGTGATTCTAGCTTTTTGTGAGTTCTTTCATAAGTTCTAGGAAGTATATTTGGATGATTGGAGGATCTACAATTTGCTCAAAGACCAAGTTTCTCTTTTTAGTATCATGTCATATTATTGTAGGAATATGGAGATTTCTTTGAATCTATGGAAATCTATATTTTGTGTCCCTTTTGGAAACATGCTAGGACATGTTGTGTGTAAAGATGGCATACTGGTGGACCCTGCAAAAAGTGAATCCATTGTGAATATATAGGAACCTACGACATTAAAACAATTGCGAGACACCCTGGTTCATACCCAGTACTATAGAAGATTCATCTGCAACTATGAATCCATCGTTACACCATTGGAGAAAGTGTTTAAAAAAGATGGGACCTTCAAAGGGAACAAATATTGTGAAAAAGCATTCAACACACTAAAAGAGAGAATGGTAAACACCCCAATCCTAGCATTTCCTAATTAGAAAAAGGATTTCCGTGTTCATATTGATGCATCGGGAATCTCTCTTGGTGCTATATTGGCCGAGCCAAGAGAAGGTGAGATGGGAAATCTAGTCTATTTTACTAGTAGAAAGATATCACAAGTAGAACACAACTATACGACAACACAATGAGAAGGATTTGTTGTGATTTATGCATTACAAAAGTTATACCACTAATTATTGGGAGGACACTTCAAGTTCTTCACATATTACTCTTCCTTGAAGCATCTAGTCAACAAGCCAGTTTTATAAGGAATAAATTGCAGATTGTTACTTATGTTTCAGGAACTTTTTTTTGAGGTCATAATGAAGCTCAAGAAGCACAATCATGGACCCGATCACCTCTTTCGCTTAGAATAAGGAGATGTTGATGCTAGAAGAGATCACAATATTTATTACCACAAAAAAAACCACCAGATGACTATTTCCCAACACAAAAAAGAAAACTTAGTTGTAAGAGCTGCAGAATATCACTTAATTACACGAAAAATATAAAAATTGGGGATCGATGGCTCTTGTGTAGATCTGTATTAGATCATGAGAATGAAATCATTTTGTGGGAATTTCATGCTAGATTTGTGGGAGGACATGTTGGCAGAAAATACACAAGAAAGAAGGTGCTTCAAGAAGGAATCTGGTGGCCTACATTCTTCAAATATTCTAAGGAATACACCCATAAATATGATGTTTTCTAGCGCATTGGTCAACCATATCGATGATATGAACTCCCATTGCATCCAGACCAAGCACTACAACCATTTGAGAAATGGGAGATCAACTTTGTGGGGCCAATCAACCAACTAGGAAAGCATTCAAAATCTCATTATGTTTCATTGCAATATATTATTTAACCAAGTGGGTAGAATCCGCACCAATCAGAGACTGTTCCATAGAGACAACTTCTCAATTCATTAGTGAAAAAATTATTACTCAATTCGAGTGCCAAAGAAGTCTTACAAGTGATCAAGGAAATCATTTTTCTGAACAATACGAGTGAAGAATTGACAATTAAATTTATGATCCAACATCATAAAAGCAGTCCTGATCTGAGTCGTGTCCAGGAAGCACAAGGGGGACAATAGTTCGACTGAAAGAGTTGGCTCTATTATGGCAGAAGCAATTAAGAATAAGCAGAATGAGCAAAGAAGGATTACACTACACAGATAAACACAAATACGCACATACAATATGCAGGAATGCGAACTGTTCTTCTATTAGATGTAAAACAATTATAAGACATCATAAGATTCATCTATTGATTCATGTATGTTACAATATTATACATGCTTATATAGATTTCTGATATGCTTGGGTGAATTCCCATTACGTTTAGTTGCAAATAAGAAGTCAGAATGGTTCAACAGTTCAACCGTTATAGTCGACTAGAAGGTAGAGAGAGAGTATGTCAAAGTTCGCTAGTCGTTGGTCATATGTCGACGATGCTTGTTGATGTCGTGAACTGTGAGGTTGTTGAACATGTCGAAGGTGCGAATGTGTCGAGGTGTGTCGATGTCGAGACTCATCAGAGTTGTGTCGAATTCGGAACCTGTCGGAGATAACTTGTTGAGTTTAAGTCATGTTGAAGTTGCATCAATGTCGATGAATTTCCAACTGCGATGCGGACCAAACCTCCTTCCTTAAGAAACAATGGACCCCATTGTTTGCTTGCGAAGGTGAGGAAACTTGTCGATAATTCAGTAACAAAGTACCACTTTCCTTGAGATGGGATTTGGCCAACCTTAGCAACCTAAAACAAGGGAATTGTGTTCGTCCTTGTATGGCGTACTCATCGTCCCACAATGGTGTCACAAGGAAGAGGCTCCTGAACATCTGCATGGATGTCTTTGGGTTCTGCTGTCTACAAGTCGTTCTATTCCAACAAGGGTTCATGTTATGGTCAAAGTAGATCCACATTGAATACTGGATGCAAACCCAGGCATGGAGGAATGTCAAGATGGAAAGAGCTTTTACCAATCAGTCGAAGAATACTATTCGAACCATATCCCAAAGGCTTGAGCTTCTTGAATGGGCCTGTGAAGCACTCCTTCTTGATATGTAACCAGAACTTATCCCCAATTTGTAATGAATGAGGAATATGATGCTTGTCGTGTTGTGCCTTAGCTTTCTTGCTTGCTCTGTGCAACATATCCTGTGCTTTCTTCTGTATGTCGCATATCTGATCTCTGAACTTGACTACTTTATCAACTTCTCGCTAGCTGTAGTCAGTGTCGCTTGGCTGTATCGAGGAGATGATCAATTCGATAGGCACTGAGGGTTGAAATCCATAACAGATCTCAAATGGAATCTTTCCTATAGAGCTGTGTTGCGCACGATTATAGCTGTGTTGGATGTATGGAATACTTTCATCCCATGTGCGTCGATGTTGGTGATTGTACATGTGAAGCAGTTGTACTGCCAAGCGATTTACAACTTCTGTATGTCTGTCAGTCTAAGGATGGAAATATGTCAACAATGAGAGTCGTGTGTCTAGCAATTTCCAGAGGGTCTTCCAAATATGCTGATGAATCTGGCATCTCAGTCGGAAATAATGGTTGTGGGTAAACCAAAGTGTTTCCAAACATGTGTAAAGAAGAGCTGAGTGGTCTACTACGCTGTCATGGTCTTCTTACATGGTATGAGAATGGCCATCTTGGAAAATAGGTCGACTACTACTAAGATCGCATCATGCTGATGTATGGTAGTAGGATAACCCGTCAAGTAGTCCATAGAAATAGATTGACATGGTCGACTAGGAACTGGTAGAGGTGTATACAATCCCTGACGTCGATTAGGCAGTTTAGCAATGGCACAAACCACGCATGATCGAATGTACTTGTTGACATCGGATTTAAGTGTAGGACAAAAGAAATACTTCTGAAGAATAGAAAGTGCCTTTGCTACTCCAAAGTGTCCTACAGTCTTGTTGTAGTACGCGTCCCAAATGAGATGTTGTCAGTGCTCACCAGTCGGTATACAAAGTTGTCTAAGCTTGTATAGCAAGGTGTCTTTCAGGAAGTAGTTGGAGTCTGAGGTCGACGACTTGTTAGTCTGTAACTGTTGGTAGACTGCTGAGAAGTCGCTATTGTCCTCATACAACTATCCAAGTGGTCATGTTGTATCCCTACATACTCATCACTGTCAAAAGGAGAGTAATGGGTGGTCGAATGAGGCAATCGGTGGTGGCGTTAGCTTTACCTTTCCGATACTTAATCACCAACTGAAATTGTTGTAGGTAATTAATCCACTTGAGTTGTCATTTTCTCTGCAACTTTGATTGTTTCAAAGTGAACTGTAGAGGCTTATGATCAGTGAGAATGACTATTTCCTTGCCAAGGATGTAATGCCTCCATTGCTTGAGATCTTGCACAATGGCATACAGTTCTTTTTTGTACGTCGAGTATCTTCTAATTGTGTCGTTAAAAGTCTTGGAATGAAAAGCGACTAGGTGACCATATTGAGTGATCACTGCGCCCGAGGCATAGTCCGATGCGTCTGTCTCAATCTCAAAGGGTTGATGCAAATCAGGTAACACAAATACTGGTGCAGTGCAGAGGTTATGTTTGAGATGTTCAAAAGCTACTTGTTGTGTTACTTTCCACTGGAAGACAATTTTCCCATTTCCCTTCGTCAACTGATTCAAGGGCCGAGCTATGTGACTGAAGCCGAGTATGAATTGTCGATAGAAATTCGCCAAACCAAGAAAAATTCTTAGTTCTTGAATGCTTCTAGGAATGGCCCAATCTTCAAGGATCTGGACTTTTTCTGGGTCGACGTGAATGCCTGCAGAGTCAATTACATACCCCAAATATTTGATGCTGGTCATTGCAAAAGAGCACTTGTCCATGTTCGGATAAAGCTGATGTTGCTGGAGAGTGTTGATAACTTGTCGAAGATGTCTGACATGTTCTTCCCATGATCAACTGAAAATCAATATATCGTCAATATAGACAATAACCCATTTGTTGATGAAAGGTTGAATAAGGTTATCCATATGTCGCATGAAGGTCGCAGGTGCATTGGTTAAGCCGAAATGCATGACTAACCATTCAAACAATCCTTCCTTAGTCTTGAAAGCAGTTTTCCACACATCTGAGGGCTCGATTGGAATATGATGGCATCCCGAATTGAGGTCAAGCTTAGTAAATAATTTATCACCTTTCAGACAGTCGATGATCTCGTCTATCCATGGCAGAGGGTACCGATTCTTCACCGATATTTTGTTGAGAGCTCTGTAGTCGATGCACATGCGCCAAGTACCGTCTTTCTTCGGAACTAGGATGACTGGACTTCCACAAGGAGAGGAGCTGGGTCGGATATGACCTTTGTTGATTAATTCTTGGATTTGTCTGCAAATCTCTTCATTTTCGAGAATGGATCTTCTGTAAACAGATGCATTAGGAAAAGAAGAACCAGGAACAAGTTCAATGGATTGTTTTACCTGACAATGTTGAGGTACTCCGTCTGGAGCTTGAAAGAGGTTTTGGTACTCATTGATAATATGATCAACTTGTTGCTTCTGTCGAGAGATGCATTGGTCGGTGACTCGACTCATTGCTACAATCTTCTTAGAATGTTGGGGCTTGATCATGATTAATGCGAACTTCTGAGCATGATTGATGAGTTTCTTTGTCTGTTTGGAAGATATCAGTGGAACGGTCGGTGTAGGTTGATGCTCTAGTATGTTGAACCATCGATTTCGGATTCTAATAATCACCTTTTGAGGTCGTGATTGATAACTTCCATGTCTATCCCATAGGTAAGGTTTCCCAAATAGGGCGTCAACTACAGAGAGTGGTGCCACGTCACAGAGTACTTCATCTTCAGAAGGATTTATGAAGTAGGTGAGTTTGCATTGTCAAGTGATCTGAAGTTCTTGTCCATCCTTCATCCAATCGATGTTGTAAATCTGAGGATGCAGAGTGGTAACAAGACCTAGTTTCTTCATGAGATCTTCAGAAGTAAAGTTCTTCTAGCTCCCGTTGTCCACAATCAAATGCAATGGGTTGCTCTAGACCCATATCCATGTATGGAACAGGCGTTCTCGTTCCTCCTCGTCAACGATAGTCAAGGCTGCTAGAGTGGTCGAGGTCAAAAGGGTCATTGCATCTGGATCATATTCTTCTACCGTCTTTTCGAACGCGTCGGAGGTCGACACTTTTGCCAAAAATGTCTTCCGAGATTTACATTCAGACGTATCATGCCAAGACGAGTGGTGGTAATCGCAACATTTTCTAGTTGGCAGTTGTTTGCTACGTTCCTCTTGTGAAAAGGATTCTTTCCGTGATCTGGCTTTGGCGGTGTTGGCTGAGAAGATTTCGACTTGTCGAAGTCAATTGGTGCCTTCTTGTCGGCTGGTCGTCCTGATGTCATCTTTGTCGCAAAGCGCACTTTTCCTTTCTTCTTGGTTTCCAGTTTACTAGCGTAGTGGAAAGCATCCATAAATGTATTTACAGTCATAAATTTCATCTCCTACTAGATGTACTGGAACAATCCACTAACGTACTTTAGAACAAGCAATTTATCTTCTTCTTGGACTCCAAGTCTAGGCATGAGTCGATAGAACTCATCGGTGTAACTTTGTACTGATTGGTCTTTCCATTGCCTTAGCTATTGCCACTTCTTATACTGCTGCTCAAGGTATTTAGGCGGGTCAAATTCCTTTCGAATGTGTTCGACAAATTTATCCCATATGTCGATGGGGTCTTCGCTTTTCTCCATCTTGATCGAGAGGTTCTCCCACCAGCAGTGCACGAAGGTTGACATCTTTAAGGATGCAATGGTGATCTTTTTAGCTCCAGAGAGTTGATTTACAGCGTAATAGGATTCCAATTGTAGTACCCAATTGTCGACGGATTCCGCATCAATATTACCTTCAATATTTGGTATGTCTAGATTCATTTTCACTTTGAGGGGCTAATTTTATCAGAGTGTGTTCTCGTCGAAGATCCTCCGGATGTCGAAGCGAATTGCATGAGAATCGCGTTGAAATGGGCGAACATTTCACTCTGGTGTCAAGCCAGATCTTGTTCAATAAGCTGTGCTGTCCCGTCGGCTGCATGTCTATTGCATGTTTATTCTATCATCTTTCGAGGTAGGGTCTGCTTGGATTGCTGAGATTGTGAGCAAGTTTGAACCGGCATAAGTCAGGTAACTTCAAGAAAAGTGTATATGCAGAACTTAAGCATGAAACTGAATGCTCTTATTTGAGTCTTCTTTATTACCAATGATCCGAGTCATGTCCAAGAAGCACGAGGGGGACAACAGCTCGAATGAATGAGTCGGCTATGTTATGGCAGAAGTAATTAAGAATAAGTAGAATGAGCAAGGCAGAATTACACTACATAGATAAACACAAATACGCACATACAATATGCAAGAATGCAAATTGTTCTTCTATTAGATGTAAAACAAGTCTAAGACATCATAAGATTCATCTATTGATTCATGTATGTTACAATATTATACATGCTTATATAGATTTCTTAGACGCTTGGGTGCCTGACCGTTATGTTCAGTTACAAAGAAGAAGTTAGAACGGTTCAACAGTTCAACCATTATAGTCGACTGAAAGACAAAGAAGAAGTCTGTTGAAGTTCGCTAGTCGTTGGTCGCATGTCGATGCTTCTTGTCAATGTCGTGAACTGTGAGGTTGTTGAACACGTCGAAGGTGCGAATGTGTCGAGGTGTGTCGAAGTCGAGACTCATCAGAGCTGTGTCAAATTCGGAACCTGTCGGAGATAATTTGTCGATTTTAAGTTGTGTTGAAATTTGAAACCTGTTGAAGTTGCATCAACATCGACGACTTTCCAACTGCGATGCAGATCAAGTCGTGTTGAGAATAACCCAATTATCTTATTTTTTGACCATTTTCCAATCATTAATGCATGTGTGTGGTTGGTGGGAAAAGTCAGCTCATGTAGCTGTTGAAGCATGGGACTGACTGCACTTTTGTGACAGTTCTATCATGACAGAAGTTAGTCTGCAGCTGCGAGGAGTCCTTTCCCCTACTGCCATAATTTATGTCAGTTGTATTGTCACCATTTTCCCATATCCCTTAGAGTCAACCCTCATTTGTCTCATTCTTTCATGCAAGTTTAGAGGTTGCAGAGCTCTCCATTGTTTTCCATGAACTTACCATGTTGTTTTGAACCCATAAATTTGAATTTGGAGACCATGTTGCAGATTGGGAAGTGGGTTTAGTTGGTTGTAGGTGAGCAGAGAGGTTGGGAAAGCTAATAACCCTTACCCTTGAGTTTTTCTACTCGTAGGTGCTTGAGAAGCCACAAATTGAGGCTAAGTGAGGCCCCTATAGATCTCTGTATGAGCATTTGGCTAAGCACAGAGAGAAGAATGGGTTGTGGGATGAGAGAGAGAATATTATAGGTGTTTCATTCGCCTTGGTGGTTTCATAGCCCAGCTTGGAGGTGGCCTCTCCACAACAAAAATAGTATATGTTGGATAGAGTGCCTATGGTTGGGTGGAAAAGCGCTCTTACACAGCCAATTGCTTGGATCTGCATTGGATAAAGATAAGTATTTTTATGTATTTAAATCTGGAAATGTTTTATTTGATGCCTATAATGTTTATGCTTGTAATTGCATATTAGATGTGTGTGTGGATAGATTTGAATTCCGTTGTGTATGTTTATTTACATTTATACACACATTCCAGTGTTGAAAAATGTATTATGAACTTGGGGCGAAATTTGAAATCCCAGATTTGTCCAACATCCCCTCCCAATGATCGGATTGGGTGAGGGGGATGTTACACTACCAAATCTCCAACCTCATTTTATGTTAAAACTGCCCCTCATTTTCCAAGATGCAGCAACAAAGTAACACTTGTGCCCTGGAACTCTCATTGGCACCTTGATCACTTAGTGTATTATTTGTATTGATTCATTGAGGATGCTGACATACACAATGAATTAAGAGCATACCTCCTTCACAATATTTAACGATGAGACTTGGGAATCTTTGATTAATTTCCTCACCCAAGATGTAGATACACAAGTATCTACAATATACCAATGTGAGTTCCTTGATCCTAACATGCCATTTATTATCCTATTCTTATCCAAACTAAACATTAATTATTTTAGTTTCCTATGGCCAACCTGTATTTTTTTAAGAATATCATGAAAATCTAAAGCACCCATCCATGACAATTGGAAAAACAACCTCCCCTATATATGCTTACTTTTGATTATCCTGCCTTGTATTCTTCCTATTGGAAGAATTATGTTTGACAAGAATAAGAAAACAACATAGAGAAAAATGAGTTCCAGAAATCCAATGTTAATAACAGCCCATTATTCATATCCTTTATATTTGTTTATATTTTAACATTGCTAACCACAACGGCCTAAATGTATGTTTCTTGGTATGCTTAACTATTATTAGTTTTTCTTTCCTTTTAGTATAACTTTAGTGAAACCATCCTCCACATTCCCTACCTATTCCACTATGTAGAAACTTCAAATTGAGTAGTATTGTACAAATATTTAATCTTATTGCAATGTCTAAATCCATTTACTTTGAGCATTCCTTTTATAAAAACCATCTTCTACACTTGTAATATATAAGGGCTTCACTAATTTTTTTTTCTTGGAAAGAAAACAAATGATATCGAAATACCCTATCTTATGGTTTTGGAATATGGAATAGTTTCTACTCTAAAATAGCCTCTTCCTACATGAACCCTTTCAAATTATTTTTGAGAGAAGAGTAATTTTTTTTCCCAATTATGAACTTTACAAATTCTACATAAAAATCATCCACACGTTGTCATTATATTCACAAAATTGCATAATTTTATATTCATTATATTCACTTTTTCATTTTTCTTTGCATAAATTACCACCCCTTTCACTAAATGCACTTCGAAAAATGATATCGAGTATTTTTGTTTTGTTTTTATACTTTTACTTTAAATTTAATAAAATTATTATCATTTAATATTGGTGGAAAGAATGGACTAGATAAAGTAAGTTTTTATATCCTTTCCATATTTTGTAACAGTACCCTAAGATTTAATACGCATCACACACAGTAGAACAAATGATGGTCAAGTTCAAATAAATTATGTTTTCGCATCGTAGAACTCTGAGTGGAAAATACCCTAATAACCAAAGTGTTTATTTATTAAGAACAAGTCTTAATGCAAGTCTTATATTATCAAAGAATTGAGTATCTTTGAAAATTCAATAAGTGATACACTTAATCCTTTTTCCCTATGAGGAAAGATTCTTGAAACAAATGTCATTTCCTTTTATAACTAAATTGAAATTGCATTTTTCGTTTTTTATATCATTTCCATTATTAGGGTAGCATATACTATCACTTAAACATTGTCATGGGTTATCGAAATTGCTTCTAGAATTCCACAAAGTTTTTCAAGCCATCCTTTATTACCTTAAAAAAATACAAAAGGAATTAGTCAAAACAAACTCATGTAAAAGGATCTAAATATTCATAATTTTAAGTAAATCATGATAGATTTTCACAAAGTTTTTTAAGCCATCCTTTATTACCTTAAAAAAAAATACAAAAGAATTAGTCAAAACAAACTCATGTAAAAGGATCTAAATATTCATAATTTTAAGTAAATCATGATAGATTTTGTTAAGAAAAAAAGCTTTTTCTCTCTTGCATATATGATCTTAAACAAAAGTTTATAGAGTTTCTCCATGTCTTCGCAATGGTCATTGTGACTCCTACCTTATTTCCCATTTTGATAAGAAAATGTGACTCTTATCTTAAAAAAAATATGTTTACTTTAATCAATTTACAATATAATTTATGAGTTATTTCTCCTTTTCCATAGCTTAATCACTTCCTCCATAGTGCTTAATCACCTCCTCCATAGCTCAATTAGTACAAATTCATTAAACAAAATATCATGTTCATAAATCTCATAATCATTTTGAAAAAAATAACACTCGAATTGAAATGCATATGATTATTGTTTATAATACATGGTGGATGCAAGCAAATAACATGTCATCGTCTAAATATTCAGGTGAATGAGCACTAAGAACGCAGTATACGATAGAACAAGAAATCTAGCCATAAAAATTCATATTTTTAGGTCAAAAACACCAAAAAACAACCCCAAAAAGAAAATGGTTGATACCAATATCACCCCTTCTTTTGAGAGGCTAAAATTACAACTTTTCGGTAACCTCGGGTGTTGTCGTTGCAATTGAAACCCTAAATCAACCTCCGAATTGAAAAATGGATCTCCTAGAATCACCCTAATTTTTATCCAAAATTAAAATTGTAAAACAATAACTTTAAAAAAGCAAAATTCAAAAAGATAAAAAAAAATTCAAAAAAAAATTCCAACATTATAAAATTTATAAACAAAAATTCAAAATAAAAATTGCAACATTATAAAATTTGTAAATAAAAAGGTAAAAAAATTTAAAAAAAAAAACAAAATAAAGAAAAAAACTATTTTTTTTTAAATTAAAATTTATTAAGAACAATTGAAACAAAATTGAAAATACTTAAAAAAGAAAAAAACTATTTTTTTCAAAAATTAAAAAGAAAACACGAAAACAAAACAAAATAAAATCATTTTTTAATGAAAATTTATATAAAAAAATTACTTATAAATTTAAAATTTAAAGTTTATAAAAAATTTTAAAATTTTAAAATTATATTAAAAAAAATCAAACTCTCCCTCGCCTCCCCTCCCCTTCCCCCTCCACCCTCTTCTCCACCCTCTTCCCCCTTCCCCTCCACCCTTTTCCCCCTTCACTCTCCTACTCCCCCTCCCCTGACCCTTGGGAGGCCCTTTGGGCACACAAGGGCGACATTGTTGATCTCTCGTGTGCCCAAAGGGTCTCCCAAGGGGTAACATGATTATCATAATCACATTACTCCTTGGGAGCCCCTTTGGATGCACGAGGGAGTGATGTCACCGCTTCCTCATGCATCCAAGGGGAAGCCCTTTGAGCACACAAGAGAGTGGCAACACCGCTCCTCGTGCACACAAAGGGCTGGGGAGGGGGAGGGAAGAGGGAGGGGGTGAGGTGTTATATATAGATATATAATTTTTCATTTTAAAATTTTAAAATTTTTAATTTTTATTTTTTTTAATTTTTAATTTTGTTTTATTTTGTGTTTCTTTCCATTTTTTTTAATTTTTTTTTAAGTTATATATATATATATATATATATATATTATTTTGTTTCATTTTGAATTTTTTTTTACACTTTTTTTTCTTTATTTTCTTTAAAAAAATTGTTTATAAAATTTACAATGTTGTAAATGTTTTTGAATTTTTTAAAGTGTTTTTTTTTTAAATTTTGTTTTTTTCAAGTGTTTGTGTTTTCTTTTCCCGAGTTGTTTTAATGTGTTTTCTTTTTCATTTTTTTCACTTTTATTTTTCGTTAATTTTGTTTTTCCAAGAAAATGTACTCGACAAAGGAAAGGGGTGCTACTGGTAGCACCCCTTTTTGAGCCACAGGTTGATTTTGGCCTTTTTTTTCGTAATTCTCATTGCAACGATTAAGATGTCGATGTCAATCAAGATGTAATTTTTAATCCTCGATTGGGGGTTGGTTGCTACTGGTTCAATTCAAGGGTCAATTTAAGGTTTTGATTGCAAGGGCACCCAACTGGGTTTCAATAAAGTTGTTAATTTATCCCATATAAAACTAGCTGCTACCAGTAGCACCACTTTTGAAAACGGAGGTAAAAACAACTACTATATGGGACCTCTAAAAAACGAGAACTCATGTGGGTTCTCATTCTATATAACAGGTTCAAGACCAATCGATATGACAGAGGAATACTTCAATGAAATGATATATTGCACTTGCAAAATGTGTGAAAATATGAAAGCAAAGAAACATCAACTTGTTGGTATCCATAGACTGAGGTACAAAGTTTATATAAAATAAGTATACTGGAATGCTTTATATAAATGAATATGCCATTTACATATTAAATTATTATCGATTATTTTCAACTAATGTTTTGGTCGAAAGACACTCCTAGTTCACAACATTCCTAAAGAATTGATGACAGCGACTCTTAAGGTGAAGAAGAAGACGCACAAGTATATATGGATGACATCGCTTCACATACATAAATGAGGCTAGTGTGAATGAATTTATACAACACTTCTACACATATGCTAAAGAAATTATTGATTCACCCCTAAAAAATGGTTAGGACTACTCTTTTCCCAAATGCAAAATATTCTATATTAGCGACACTTATGTTATTATTGTTTGAAGGTTACAAATGGATTTACGAACACATGATTTACCGATACATTGAGGTAGGATTTCATATCCCTATAAATTGTTGCTTTAAATGCTATACATCTTTTGAATATTCATTATACCCGTTATTATAAAAATTATATGTTTCATCATTTAGACTTTTGGACCACAAGATATAGCTTCCAAAAGACAATAAAATACCTCATTTTCATTGAAAAGTATTTTCATTAATGAAGGAAATTGGAATGGAGTATAATATATATGATGCATGTCCAAATAACTATATATTGTACTATGGAAATAATGAAAATGTATAAAAATGCCTAGTGTCTCACACTGATAGTTATTGTCAAGATCATGTGTCCAAGAAGGTTCCTTACAAGTTATTGCACCACATTCCTCTAAGAACAAGGTTTAAAAGGATGTTCAAATACAAGGAGTTGGAAATATTTATGGATTATCATGCACAAGGAAGGAGTCAAGAACGTGTCATGCATATGGTTGCAAATAACAAAGATTGGAAAGAGATTGAGGGAAAATGGACACATCTTAGTAATGAGTTGGCATCAATCCTTTTGGAGATCCTAGAACAACATATTATGTTTGGCAATTTTTCATTATCAACAACAATCTCCCCCCTTTGGATGGAGATTAAAAAGGAGCAAGCAATGTTAACTCTAATCATACTAGGTTCTAGTACTTATTAATGCAACGTTTTCTTGAAGATTATATAAAATTTTATCCATTTGGTTAAACGTGGATTTTTATTTTTTTTTACATAGGAAAGTACCAAGTTAAGGATATGGAAATATATATGGATCCCCTCATTGATGAGCTTCATGAATTATGGGATGGAGAAAATATGTATGATGTATCAAGACCCATCAATGATACAAACTTCCTTTTTTTCATGCGATTCTTATAT
Source organism: Larix kaempferi (assembly GCA_027924585.1). Taxonomy (NCBI): domain Eukaryota; kingdom Viridiplantae; phylum Streptophyta; class Pinopsida; order Pinales; family Pinaceae; genus Larix; species Larix kaempferi. Next base: position 9,257,181 of record BSBM01001329.1, read on the forward strand.
GGAGAATTCATGATGCCCCAAAACTCTCTATCTATTGTGGTAAGTTATTTATATGTTACATTTGTAATTATTCTAATCATTTTACCATTTTCTAAATACAACTTTCATACTTATTTCAAGCTTGCAAACCAAGGTGAAACATGGTTTCCCATCTTGAGGGCTGAAATTGTGTCTAGACAATCAAAATATATCAATAAAATGGTGTATGCTGAGTATAGACAATTCTTACCACAAAACCATTGCTTCCGAGTGTGTGAGAAAAAATTTCAATGGAAAAGAAGAGGAAAGGAGTAAACTAAAAAAGATGAGCACTACAAGGTGGAAATAAGCATATTAAAGGAAGGGAAATGATTTCCACTAGGAATGAAAAGACTATGCATTTTATACAAATTAGAATATTGTGAACACCACCCAATAACTTACTTGCTTCATACTATACACATTGGGAAAAATGTAGCATAGAGCTTGTGGAAACACCTAAATGGAACCAATGTTGAAGGAAAATTAAAATTACAAACGAACCTCCAAGTTAACCATGGATTTTTGCATTAGAGGAGAAAGCAAAAATGATTGATATGATGAAAACCATAATATCTCCCTCTGGTTTTGATGCAACCTTAAAAAAGTATTCACAAGATATGGATCAGATTTCTCTAGCCTAAAGACACATGATTGGCACAGTTGGATAAAGGTAATGTGTAGCATGTTAAATGTGTTGGCAACATAATAGTAAATTTGTATGTATTAGTGATATTAGAAGACCCTGTATTGTTTAACATTGTTATTTTTTAATGGTGATGTAGTATGTGTTGTTTATAGCAATACCAAGCACATTCGACCATGATGCCACAAAAATCATTTACAAATTATCAAAATATGTGAGGTATTTTGAATCCATCATGCATACTTCAATGTGATCAACTCATATTCTTTAAAATGTGTCATTTGTGATGTCTTTATACGAGTTTTACCTAAAATTTTAACAAAATTATAAATATCTATATTGCAATGCATGTTACCAATATTTGTAATTGGGTATCATCATAAGAGATACATCAATATGAACTGAAGTATTGGAAGAGGAATGTTTCACTTTAATGTGTGATATGCAAATGCAATCCCCTCCTAGTTTTTTCAATTCAAAAGAGAATTACCTTATACACATGGTAGAAAAAACTGAACAATGTGGTCATATCCATATTTGTACAATGCGGATTGTGGATAGATATACAAAGATTCTAAAATATTATGTGAGGCAAAGATCTCATCCAGAGGTTCTATGGTTGAGCGGTACATGGTTTTTTAGACAATGGTTCATTTGAGTGATTACTTACCTCAATTCCATCTTAAAGCTCCACAATTATGGTGTTATAAGCAATCCCAGTTATTTGAAGGAGAAATATTAGAGGGTCAAGGGACTTCAAAAAGGATAAAAGGTATACTAAAATGTTGCAAGAAACTATTTTGATCCTAAATCTTGTAAATTTGGATTTAAATGATGATTTCTTGTATTTGTAGATTCCAAGTACTAGAATTCATTACATTTGTATGTTGCATACAATTATGAATTTATGTCAGAATGTATGGAGGAGTATAATCAACAAAATAAACTGGAATATGAAAAGGCATGGGATGATATATATAATAGACATGGTCAGAACACTTCTTAAGGACCCCCCACAAGACATAGAAGAAAATGGCTAGATAGATACATGTGGAATTGGCTAAATACAAATGTTGAACATAAGGCAACAAAGAGGAACCACCAAGTGACTCAACAACAACCAAATTTTGTTAAAAGATCTATAAATGGGATGGTAAGAAACATATTAGAGGTATTTAATAAACTTTTTCTTTAGACTATTTGTATTTAATAAATAAAAAATTTAGACTATTTGTATTTAATAAATAAAAAATTTAGACTATTTGTACCAACATGGATTCCTCTAGTATCCCAATTGAATAGAGCATGACAACTACTAGAATTAGGAGTACAACACAATTAAGAAACAATTGATCAAATGTGGGCTCAATTAGAATTCTCCCACCAACAACAGAACAAGTTTCCTTGAGGGGTCTCATAGAATCACAAGAAATAATACTAAGTATCCTATCAAATACTCATGAAAATAATCATATTATGAAAGAATTACTTTAACAAATTCAGATGTGGTAGATAGAATTGTTTAAAAGTGAAGGGATCGTATGACTAGTAAAAATATATATTCTCCAATTTTGATTTTTCTTCGGCAATCTCAATTTAAATTTTTGCATCTTCAATTTTTTTAGTACAGAGATTTTTCTCAAATCCGAAAACTTTATTGCATCTCTAAATGCTTCTAATTTTTTAGGTCCTTCATTTTTTCTAGTTTCATATTTGGTGTCTAGAACAATTATTTCAAACTCTAGAGTGCTTTAATATTTTGGTTTGTTTTGTAACATTTTCACATTCTAATTATAAATGAAGGAAATAAATGACAAAGTGATTAATGTACCTGTAGGGGAATATAATTCAACCCCTAAGACTCCATCAATTTCCTCGGTGACTGCAAAGAGATTGAAAGAAGTTACAATCTTGCTAACATCAAAAGTAAATGTCTTGAAGGATGAAATTGGGTTAAACTTCTTCCATTTTATCTTATGTCATGCAGAGCAGTTGTTTGGTAATATAATCGAAGTGGATTAGAGGAAACAACTCGATGTTAAGAAAGGTGAACTCTTCAATAATGTCATAACAACCTTTGGGAACCTTAGCTTTAATAAGAAAATTAAGAAAGGTGAACTCTTCAATGATTTCATAACAACCTTTGAAAATCCCGGCTTCAATATGAAAATTATTTTGGATAATACTTGAAAATACATTCACTCTAAAAACGACAACTTAAGGTCCAAGCTAACAAAAAAATTGAGATATCCATGCCAATATTGGATCACAAATCAAGCAACATGGGATGAACCTTTAAAGGATACTAAGTTTAAAAGAAAGTCCCATAAGAATCCAAGATACATGCCATATGCACAAGGAGGTAAAAAATGTGTTCATGATACAACAAAAGTGTGTAAGTGAATTTTTTTCATTTACTTTATCCTCTATTTCAAAGATCTTGAAAATTTATGAGTAAATTATATTATGAGTCATTATAGCATATGAATTTGACTAGTTGTGTTCATGTAGGTTCATCAATTTCAAGAGGAATCTTCAGAAGAGCATTTGAAGTATGATTTATTACATTGTTCCCGAGGCCTCTTACAACATATGCTAGATCAAGGGGAGAAATGGATCGCTAGGCATACATCTGATGTAGGTTATTTAGAATATTTGATGACTTATGCCATAATTTAATTGTACATATTTTCTTAAACTAATAAGTTAAAATATGTTGCGTATAGAAGGCCCAACAACCAAACTCATTAGGGGAAGGATATCCCAGTGAGCATGAGGAGATGCTAGAGGTACATGATGAATTGTTTGTTGCACACAATGAATCAATTGCCATTCTTGAGCCTCAACAAGAAACCATCCCTGAATTCCAACAAAGGGGAGAAAAGGATAATGAGCATGCCACATCCACAATTAAAGTAGTGCTTCGTAGAAAGATGACAAAAAGGAAGAGGACCGATAACAGTAATCTATAAGAATTTTTTATGATCAGGTATATTTCAATCCTTTTACAACTCCTCCCTTCAAACTATGTCATCTTTTCATAGCATTGGGTTCTAGAACTATATAATATTATTCACGTTGTCTAGCCTTGAAACCTCTCATCTTGTGAAATTTGGTAGAATTTGATGCAAGATGTTTATGAGGATGGTAGTTTAGATTATATTATAATAAGTTATAAAATGTAGATAAATAGTAATATGCTATTCATTTTACATAGGTATATATTAAATATATTCATTGATTTATTATTGTATTCTCTTATAGATTTAGTGTATCATGTGAGTTGCAAGAGAAACATGAAGAGTATGATGTGCTTCATGTTGACTATTTTTGAAGGATAAAAGGCTAAAAAGCATTGATGGGAAATTCTATCTACAAATGATCACTTTAGATATAGGGTACAGAAAAACATTTCAACTCCAACAAATTGAAAATCAAATTTTCGTTTTTCAATTCTTAATAATTTGTATTTAAATTATTGAGCATTTTTGCCACACTATCAAACTTATTGAGGATGTAGTGAATTTTAGAAATGTAATGTCAATATTTAATAATTTTGGCAATGGAGCAACTATGCAATGGAAAATATTGAAAATAATTAAAATAATATTGTGATGTAGTCAAGTTATGTGTTTATTATGGTGCATTATATTTCCTTCTTAAAATATCATACAAATTAAAGTGTTGGAAATATGCACTATTTGGGAACTTTGAATATTTAAAACCACATTTAAGAAACATTTAAAATAAAATGTTTTTCTTTTTTTTTTATACAGATTTTTGATATTGTTTTAGAGAGGTCATAGTTGGTTTTTAATATTCTTTATAATCTTTAAAGAAACAAAAATGAAACATTGAGATAATAATAATGGTATATAACTTAAAACAATATTGTCTCTATAAAAGAGAATAATTTAACAATAATTTGAGGCACTTATTGAGATAGTAATAATGACATTGAGATATTAAGTGTAAGTTAAAGTTGATAGATTATTTGTACTCATTTTTTGTGGTTTTTACAGCCAAGATCCATAATTTTATATTGTTCGAATTACGTATTCAAAGTACTCGATGAGCAATGGATAGATGATGAGTTATAGAGAAGGTTGATTTCATTTCTGTAATCAAAATTATAATTTAATAATTAAAATTTTGATTAAAAAAAATGACATTACCAAATTCCAAAAAAAAGGGCTAAAAAAAATAAATCCTCTATCTGTTAGCTTACTCCAATACTAATGAAATGCTATAAAAAAAAATATTATTATTATTTAATACTCTGTCCTATCGTGCATGGAAATATTGAAAATATTCTGTATACAATTATGTTGCTTCTTCCGCGGACTACTTTGTAAAATGGCTTTCAGCTATCATACTGCTCACTGCCTCTTTCCGAGTTGCATGTGTACCCGGGGTGGTCGACATTTCAACGGAATGGATTCGATCAACAATAATACAAAAATCTCTCAAACTCAAATTTATGAAAGTTGGTGAAATCCCCATATAAAGGAATACCAACGGATGGCCAGCTGTTCTCACTTTACCATAGCTAACGTGATAATTAGCACTCAAATCGTCTCTTGTCAGTAACTACAAATTTTTCAGTGAGTTTTATTTTTTTTTAGAATTTAGATGATTTGAGTTATCTTAAAATAAACCAAAACTCATAAAAACATAGTTTCATAGTATAATTCCACAATAAATGAGATAGAACTACCTACCAATTTTTATAACGGAATCTAAGAAACAAATCACCCAAAAAGCAGCAGGGCGATCTGAGTAACAGTTATCCCACGCCTAGGTAACGTTCTTCGTGAATAGCTGGCATTTATCTCATCTAATCTAGTACGATGGATGGGAATGATTGTCATATTTCGTCGCACATGCAGCTACGTGGGCAGCTGAGGAAGATTTTCAGAAACACTGATTCTTCAAAGGGAGTAAGCAAATCGCCGGAAAAAACGGTGAAAAACGTATAACGTCTTCAAGGGGCCAAAAAATTAGCCGGAAAACAGTGGAAAACGTATAACCTTTACCCTACTCCTTCAAAGTTATTACGAGACTTTAACGGTGCACAAGACTGAGGCCATCGCCTACACACATAATCGAGATACATAGAAGCCCACCTTGCTCTATATAAGGATATTGAGAATCCTCCAATGGCGTTGTTCGTTATGGCAATGCTCTGTTGGATGGCCACAGCTATAATGCCTGTTGCCGAGGCTAATTCCTACTACTACGAGTCTCCACCACCACCATCTCGATCATCTCATCCTCCATATTACTACAGCTCTTCGACACCTCCATCCCCTCCTCCACCTCCACCATCGCCGCCCCCTCCTCCACCTCCACCATTTCCCCCTCCTTCTCCACCTCCACCAATACCATCTCCTCCTCCGCCATTTCCTCCTCCACCTCCACCATCACCGCCCCCTCCTCCACCTCCACCATTTCCCCCTCCTCCTCCACCTCCACCATTCCCATCTCCTCCTCCGCCCCGTCACAACAGCTTTTCGACACCTCCATCCCCTCCTCCACCTCCACCATCGCCCCCCACTCCTCCACCTCCACCATTCCCCCCCTCCTCCTCCACCATCGCCCCCCACTCCTCCACCTCCACCATTCCCCCCTCCTCCACCATTCCCATCTCCTCCTCCTCCGCCCCATCACCTATACAGATCTCCGCCATCTCGATCCCCAATGATCTCCTCCTCCCCCATATCGCTACAACTCTCCCCCACCATCTCACTTCCCTCCTCCTCCCCCATATCGCTACAACTCTCTCCCACCATCTCACTTCCCTCCTCCTCCATATCAATACAAGTCCCCTCCTCCTCCCTATCACTACAAGTCCCCTCCACCTCAATCTCCATCTCCACCGCCTCCTTTTCATTACAAATCACCACCTCCACCAGTTCCATCTCCTCCTCCACCCTATCACTACAAGCCCCCACCACCTCCATCACCATCCCCATCTTCTCCTCCTCCCCATGACTACAAATTCCCCCCACCTCCATCACGATCCCCTCCTCCCCCCTATCACTACAAAACCCCGCCACCACCATCCCCATCTCCTCTTCCGACGCATCACAACAAATCTCCACCGCCACCATCCCACTCCCCTCCTTCTCCTTACCACTACAAGCACACATCTCCGCCGCCTCCTCCCTACCATTACAAATACACTTCTCCATCGCCGCCAATCTACTGAGAAGCTGACAACGATTACGAGGTAACAACTCTTTTCTCAGTATCTGCACAAAGATACTACTAATTTACTCTTTTTAAAATGAATCATATTATTATTTTTGCAGCGTAGGCATGGGACTAGAGATTACTGCAGTAAAAGACTGCTGGCTCATCCGGTCTAATAGTATAGGGGCCCTGTAGTTTAACAGTCTGCAGGCAAATAATAAGATAGCTAAATAAGCCACCTATCGTATCAACAGGAGTTTAGTTTAGTCGAGTTTGGAGCCAAATCGCCGTCGTAGCTACAAAGTTTCTCGATAATCTTATTTCTACATTTCACTGTCAAATCGCGCAACAATATATTTTCCTTCTTGTTGTAAGAATATACGAAGACTCGTTTCCGATACACGGTGACTCTCGTTGCGCCTTTCACAATTGCAAGTAACCAATTATATCCCAGTGTCTTACCCCAAGTTCAAGTTCAATTGCAAGTAACCAATTAATTCGGATATACAACGTTGAATGTAGAGCCTGGACCAATAGGGAGCAACCTCTTGCGTTCAGTTGCTTACAATTATGTCATCACTACATATTATTATCCCCTATACTAATTTACTAATTGGTTTTAATCACGTAGTTTTGTTCCAAAACATAGTTCTTCAATTAAAAAATTGCAGCACACTTTTATGGGAATATCTCAGAAGCTTTTTAATATCCTTGCTCTTCAATTAAAAAATTGCAGCACACATTTACTTGGGTTTGTTTGATAGTGAAATATATATGCAACGTATATATGAATTTATCTTGATTGCACTCCTAACTCTCTTGGCCTTTTGGGATATATTGAATTATACATGATAATGATATCTTAAGTTTAAAAGGCCTTACATGAGAAGCTTTACATGGCCAAATTTTAAGGTGGAGCCTTATTTTCTTAAATCTTTTCAAGTTAACAAATGAAATCAAA